>VMBQ01005158.1:36620-72263 GCA_007657795.1 Dreissena rostriformis
CTGTCTGTCTGTCTGTCTGTCTGTCTGTCTGTCTGTCTGTCTGTCTGTCTGTCTGTCTGTCTGTTAATCTCTGATGAATTTGCTAATTCAGCTGAAAATGTAGCTATTTTCACTTATCATTATATTTGTTTGATTTAATAAAATTATGTGCACGCAGCCGACTGAAAATGGCAGAAGGAAGAACCGATCGAGCCATGTTAGAAACTGAAAGCGTTCCCGGAGACAACAACCTGTACAGTCTTCACTCTCGGGTATGTCAGAGAAGTTTTATGATTTTTTTTTCAGTTAATTATGCAGAGAATATTAGTATCCATAGTAACAGTTTCTGCAGTTCTCGTACAAATTTCTTACATTGCCAAAAAACATTCAACGTTTTGTATCTCGTTAAATTATTTAATTATGTTACTGTCAGGACTAACTGTTCTTGCACGAACGTAAGGGGTTCAATTACACACAATATGCACACTGACCGGAATCCCTGTTTTAGTTAACTAAATCCATTTTCAGGAACAGAACAAAACTAATGTGACTGTAATCAGTTGTATATATTATACTGAAAATGCTTTTTATCGATGTATTATATAGTAAAATATATTGTATTTCGGTACGTTAAAAGTCTTTGCACAACTTTCAATTGTTTATTTACCGAATCTCACATAAATAGTATGTTCATATTGACTTTCATAGTAGGAACAGATGGAACTGTAACTAATATCCCCACAATATGGAAACTTCAAGAATGACTTTCTATAGTTTACTGCTTATGGCGTCCGACATTTAAGTAGATTTATACTGTAGACAATTATTTCCAGAATCGCACATAATTACATTTCAAACTACCGGTATGGGTCATTATACAAATCGTGGTTTTATTACTTTGAGTATAATTCGACGATACTCGTCTGTTATTTAATCCACCTTTTAACAAAGTTTTTAAACGCGCGCGATCAAAATATTGTCATGGTCTCTCATAATAATTTGACAATACTGTCATATGTATTTGAAATAATCTGAAAAACCAAAATGACTCGGTGAAAGAGCTTAACAAAAGTTTCAATAGTAATTGCCTTATGATAACAATTAATACGATTACACTTTAATTATAACAAATATAAATAAATGGCATTAAATGTTTTATTAGTATCCATACTACACTTGTATTTTGTTTGTCTATCACCACTAATTATGTAATTTTATGTTATTATATGTACTTTAATACACACAACTATCTACAAATAATAAAATATGTATGCATTTATCTTTACTCGAATTATCTCAGGCATTATTTAACAATTCAACATACAGTAAAATCGTTTGTCCGAAGCATAACACTCTATTTATAAATAAATAATATTTTTTTTTATCTGAAACTATATTTCAACCAACTTCAGAAAAGTGTATTTTGACGTGTTAAGAGTTCAAATAAAAAATAAATACGCATCATTAACTGACATTAAGATTGTATCATTGTGTTTTCAGAATTATGTCGAAAGAGTGTCCGTGGAGATCAGCACTATAATGACCCGCCTGGGGTACGGCGAGGAGATCAGACGTTGGCGAGTTAAGACGTACAGGGAGTTTGATAGGCTGGAGAATGCACGAGGTATTGATGTAATTCTAATCACAGCTGGCAGCAAGGCAGAAGGACTGACCTGCCGATTCGAAAGCGACTGGGACATGTTACACGTGCTGAAAAATGTCATCTGTGTGGAAACTGGTATCAATCTTAACACCATACCAGGCGACATGGAAGTGTACAGGATGGATACACGTGTATATCCAGGACACTGCAGACTGTTTCTAGAGAGGCAAGGTAATGGCTTTTACACAGACATCCACAATTCTCTGTGTTATAATGGAGAGGGAGACGTTCTCTTAAGTAGTTGTTTATTGTTAGATGAAGTTTCAAAACTTCCTCTTAGAGATGCTCCACTATATGGAGTGATGCGACATGAACGCGCGGGGCCGTCGATTCCGATGTCATTGCAAGGGGTATTTCATATTGACACGGTTACCTCACTACGTTGTCAATGCCCCAGCATACTGCAAAGATGGGCTGCCAGACCCCGTCATTGGCCCTCAGCACTCATAGTTAAGAAAGTCGTATCCTTAGGAGCCTATGTTACCCCGGTAGGTTTTAAGGGAAGTGAATACAAGCACATGGAGTGGAGGATTTGCTTTAACACCGGTGAGGCAGAACTAGTGAACAACCTTAATGACACACAAGCGAAAGTGTATGTTTTGCTCAAAATGATCCTCAAAAATGTTCTAAAGCCTTGTAAAAAAGAAATAACATCTTATGGGATGAAAAATATAGTATTATGGCAAGCTGAGAGTAACCCACAGAACAAGTTTAACGAACTGAGTTTGTTTCACTGGCTGCATGACGGACTGAGAGAACTTAGGACTGCTATTGTCACACAAACACTTTCATATTACATGATTCCGGAAAGAGATTTGTTGGCAGCCAGTGGTTTGCAAGACAGGCAGCGAAGTAAATGGGTAGAAGATATCACGGACATGATGGCGGAAGGTCCCAGGGTAATCCTGAGATTGCCGAAGATACGCCAGGCCATTGTCGCGTCCCCAGAGCCGTTGCTGTGGTTCAGCAAAAAAAGGATAGAGCTGGAAATGCTGATACTGGAGATGAGGAACAGAGTCGTGCAATGTCGCGATGAACACGGATTGCTGAAGTTTGATGCCATCTTTGAGGAGACATCGACACGTCAAGATCTGATACTGATTGAGGTGGCACTACGGATGTACAAGGAGGGCTGTGTTGTTAATGATATAATGGATATTTACCGTAGAATAGGAATGTAATATTGCTTTATAGTGAAAGAAAAGGATGTACATGGAGAAGATAACCCGATACATGTTATGCAGAGATGCCACGCGGGTGGTGGGTTTGACTTAGATATCATCCTGGAGAAGATAAGGAGACAAATTAGCGAGTGAGAGGGAGAGATCCTTCAAGGGGAGTTTATGAAAGGCAGCGTTGTAAATTATATGTCTGATGCCTATATAAGAATGGTGATGTAATAATGGATTGATGTAATATGGTCATTCAATTGATCATGTAACTTTTGATTGTACGTATGTTTGTTGTATCAATACACCTTATTTTGTGCTGATTAATGAAATTAAAAAAAATAGTTACATAAATGTACCCCATTCTTCTTCAAACTTATTTTATGAAAAGCAAATAAAAACCAAAGTTCGAATCATTATATCGTTATTTTATCGAAATTAGGATACAATTCACACATTTTCAACTCATTCTCCACTCACATATGATACTATTTTTAAATTTATCTAAGTTTGTAGGATAAACTGATACGAATATACGACCCAAACATGTTCAAAGCAAACTGACTGTTTCTTGAATTCTCGAATAAATATCCTCTTTGCTTTGACATTGTACATAAGGGAAGAAAATACACGAAACAATAATAAAGGAACTGAGCATTAAACTCTTAATCCCATGAGGACAAATTGATGACTTGCGTTTTAAAGGATGTCTATGTACATTTTATTTTACTTTAAGAAAATCCGATTTTCTGACCTACGAAGTTCGTTTAGTGTTAATGCGTACATTGAATCTATTTCGATATTGTTAATTCGTGTTTAAAAAAACTTCTAATTTAAAATGTAATTTTAGTCGCATTTCCGTTAAACACATTTCGTCTATTTCATAAGCAAAGCGCTTTATTTTTAATGTCGATCGCTTAGCTGTTAACCCTTAATGCAAATGCAAGGGAAAATACGAAACGTCGATATATTAGCTCTGACTGAAACTGGGTCAGTGATTAGCAGTTTGTTGTCAATCTATCTGTGGTTTGTGTTGTCAGATATCAGGAAGTGAATTTATTTGAATGTTCTTAATATGTGTGATTGCGAATATAATTAATATAATATTATTATAATATTATTTAAGTGTTTGTTTAAAATCATGAATTCGAGAATACAGACTCCTATTTGCATACACGGCAGTTACTAAGGCCTTACTCTTGGATTTTATGTAAATTATAGGCCGTACAAAACTTAGCGAAATAATACCGCCGTTTGACCTGTAATGCAAGCAATACTTATATTTTCATGAATATGCAAACAATATTGTGGACATTTACATGATACAGTTCGTGATAAAAAAAAACTGTTTTAAATACCGTAATTACTCTAAGTTTTCGCACACTTAAAAATAATTATGTTTTTTCGTTTCCGAAAATTGAGATACGAAAAAAATTCAAAAAATACAGGTGTCCGGAAATTAAGAGACACTTAAAAAAGATCGAATTGACGATTGGATACAGGTTTGCAATATTTCTTACGTCAATAGTATCGACGACTTATATCACGTGCTTGTAAAATACTACGCCGTAAAGCATAAATTACTTTTATTTAAGTTTGATCCTTATTAAAAATGGTCCAACTTGCTGTATTTTTGTACAGAAAGTTACTCCAAGGCTCTTTTTGATCAACGGGTTTAAATATGGGTATTTGATTTACCGATAATTTAGTATGAACCAGTAATTAATGCAATAAAATAAAATCTTGCAAACTCTGAATTCTTTGTTTGGTTGCCAGTCGTTGTCTTACACCTTCAATTGTGATAATAGGTGTACACTATATTTTGGAGCATAAAGTTTGTGTCACTGATATCCTTCTTGGGTGAAACCATTGTTTACTACTCGTATGCATGGTTATTTACCCAATTACGCAAATGTGATGGTCCATTACCCTAAGGCATTCATGTGCCAGGTTTTATGACAATAATCCGGTCGTAAAAAGCATGATGGAAATGACACCATATATGTGAAAACAGGGAAGAAATCTGGTAAAATAGCGCTGTAAAATGTACTGTCCGAAATTATTCAAAAAAATCCATATGTCCGAAAATAAAGAGTCTTGAAAAATAATTATTTTGAAACAAAAAGGGGGTGTCCAAAAATTTAGAGTAAACCACGGCGTCGATGCGCTGAAGTTCATTTTTTGTAAATAACACCATGACACAACGCCTATATGTCTAGAGCGGCAGTAGATAGAATAAGGAGTCTCCATATCTGATTGTCTATGAGCACAGTTGTTGGTCTTGAACTGGTACTTGGCCCAGTGGTAACACTTTTGCGCCAGTACTCAGGTTGTCCCCCACTCAACCAAAACCCACTAACACGCCTTGTGCTTGTCATTTAGACATTAACCCGACGTGTAGTACACACGGTGCTTCAGTCCGTGCACTAAAAAGACCAGGGGTGTGTCGTCTCTTGAAATGGACGTCTCCTTATCTGATACTACACACTTAATCACACTATAACGTTATTGAGGGTTTACTATATAGGGGAATTCCTGTGCTTTCGATAAAAATCTTCTACACACACGCCTGTTCTGTGGCACAACGAGTATAACACATTAAAGGCAGTTACAGTGACAGACTTTATAAACATTACCATAGTTCGCTACGCCTTGTCACCAATGGCGACGGTAGCTATCTATTTCAATAACAACAATGTCATAAACGTTAACAAGCTCATCAAAATTATATCCTATTTTTTGCTCCATTTCTTGTTGCTTTCAGTAGATATTATAAAGGCGTCAGACTGAAGATGATATTAAAGATTGCAATGTCTAGCCAGTAGTTTAATACGACTGATGTTGAATTTGGTGGTCAAGGATGAGGTCTTCTAAGCTCTGACGTAAAAAATGGCCATCGCGAATCGGTTAGTCTAAGACCGTCTCTTACAATGAAAAGAGTCATATACTAAACTATAGTGTCCATGTGTGTTCCTTTCTTTAAGTAAAATGTGGTAACAAAATGGAAATTTGTTTATGTTGCTTTTTAATTCACCTGTCATGAGCAGGACTTAGGTGGTCCCCAACTCAATAGTTTTTCGATACAAATGATGTGTATAGTATATTATTTATGATCATGACATATATATTAACACGTGTGTGATAAACAAAAAATCATTTAATCTCCTTATTGTTTTGTGACAATTTTATTTTGTAAGAAAAGCCAGACAATTAATGATTTAAGTATGTTGCTTTTAGGTTATTTTTGCTGATAAAATATGATTGCATTGTTCACAGTATAGATTTTTAATAATGATTGAGCTTATCTCAATTAAAGAAAATGAAAGGATGTAAACAACGTTTGAGAAGTCTTGTTCATAGCGATCTAACAACTACGGTGGCCTAAATGGGACATAGGACATATTTTATTTAACGGTCTCTATTACGTGCGCACGTCAAAGCTATGACGTGCGCACGCCATAGCTATGACGTGCGCACGTAATAGAGACCGTTAAATAACATATTTCGTATGTCCCCTTTATGTCACCAAAAAAAAACCAATACTCTTGTTAAGCTATCGTATATGTAGGACTTAAAGGGACCCTTTCACAGATTTTGGCATGTAATGAAGTTTGTCATTAAATGCTTTAAATTGACAAATGTAAACATAAGAACTAAAAAGCTCCAGTAAAAAAAATAATAAAATTAAAAAAAGAACAAAAAGTAAACCACATCTGGGCAACTGACCCCTGGAGTAAAAATCTAGCGTGTAGATCTCTCGGCCATCCGTGCTCATACAGTGAGTGGTGTATTTTATACTTTATATAAGCAATACTCGTAGTGTCACAAAATATAACGATAACAACAGAGCTCTCCAAATTATTCAATCGTTTCGCGTTGCAACGCTTTATAATGTTCATGTTTTTAAATCGTCAAAAGATGCAATTGCATATAATGGATATTTTAGATCAAGGTAAATGTTCAGTATACTGTTTCCTCGCAAATATCATAACTACAACGCAAATTTGCGAATCTGAAACCTTTTGTTTTCAATTTTGTCATTTTACCAAAACGTGAAAAGGTCTCTGTAAGTATTAATTTCTATGTCATTGTCTATTGCTCAAGACATTTCTTATTATTGTTACATTTTGACATTACAAATGTATGTTTACTATGAACCTAGATAGCCATCAATATTCACTCCTATTAACTCAAGCGCTATACATCTTTGAGCTATTGTTATTATAAATATGTTGTTTGTTTTCCTAATAAACAGAAACATTGGCATTAAAAACAAAAACATCTTGTTTACTGTATTTTTATTTCTATAAAAGGATTGTGTACTTGTATTATAACTTTATTTACCGTTTGATTGCAGTATTTGAATGACACAATATTTGTAATCGAACAGGGTTTATTTGGTAAGCGGTTAAACAACTGCAGTACTTAAAATATGTGGGTTTTCATGCTTTTCCCGACAGTTACTAAAATTAATGTTTGATTGGAAACAAACATATCCACCGAAAAGATTGTTATAACGTCCTGATGTTTCACTGTAGCATTGTTTGAAAGCTCTGAATTAGATGCCGGGTTTGATAAATTTGTGTCAAACAATTTTTAGAGGGAAATACAAGATTCACGCAATGAATCGTTAAGTTTACGTATTAGTAAATATATCTTCTGATGATTTGCCAAAACAGACATCGAAACTTTACTGACTGGGTATTTGTTTGATCATTATCATGAAACATAGCTTCCTGTTTTGTTTGCCTTTGTTTAGTTTCATTCCTTTTGAGCGAAACATAAGTTCCCTGTATTTTGTTTTCTTCGTTGCTATCAGGTTAGCACATTAACCATTGTGCAGGATTACCAATACTTTGTGTTGTAAATGTCTGATAGTTATGAAAGATAAAACTAACCAATTAGGTTAGCTTGCAACAAACCATGAGCGGAGCCTAATGTTGTGAAAGAAGTTCCGGAATTTCCAAGAAATTGTTAGGTAAAAAAAACAAGTCTAAAACGCGCGATCTAGCAAACTTGACCAACAAATACTTTCTGCAACACATTAGTAATACAATTGCTATACTTAAGTTGATCCACATGTAAACATTAATTTATTTTTATTTGAATTTTCATGTATTACCATAATATTTGTGCTGTATTAACAAGACCTTTGAAGTTTTATCAACTGTTTACTTATTGTTTATCAATGAAGCTACCACGTTTTAATTGAAAAAGTACCATGTATACGCGGCTACAATGAGCATTACTTCATAATGAATTTGTAATAAATAACACACAGGTACTTCACTATTAACATTCTTATTTTACTTTTTACTAACTATAAATATTATCGTTCATAATAAAATTGCTCACACTATTTATTAATTACATAATAACATCAGATAACGGAATTTCAATGAACTAACGTTTTCGATCAAATATTTTCGTAAATAGTAATAAAATAGAGACGCATTCTGAAACGCTGTTTACGTTATGTATGTTGAGTTGTTACACGGATTTTGTGTGACAGTTAAACCATCAGAAGAATTCCTGATTGGCAGAGGAATGGTGAATCGACCGGCTGAAATTGTTCCTTAGGTATAGTGCGAAAATCCAAGACATTTTTAAAATATTGTAGGCATAATACAGTTAATTGAGCTAAAAGGGTCACGATTTTTCCCAAGGAGATCTATTTGTTCCTTAAGAATAAATACAATTTCGTTAAGAATATAGAGAATACATGGTTGGTGCCGAGATGGAGAAAGTTTATCCGGTGAGGCTTATAAAAAGAAAATAGGGCGAGCTTTAGAGAGCCCTATTTTCTTTTTCGGGCCGAACCGGATAAACTTTCTCCATCTCGGCACCAACCATGTATTCTATTTATCCTGTTTCATTTAAAATTACGCCGCTAACACATTTTATCAAAGACAAATCATAAATTAAGATAACAAAATAATTATTCTGGTCAGCTCCTACCGAATTACTACCGATTATGTCACGTCAAAATTAGTTCCACATTAAACTGGTCCTTTTAATACTTTCCTATTGAAATTATTGAATATGAAGAAGTGAAACTCCAAAAGCTGCAGCAGTATTGCAGTTTTATCCTACACACCTCTGTGGTCCTTTATTTATGGCAAGGAACCAATTGCCAAAACGGTACAGTACGGCACAAAACGAAACAACATATACACATAGTAGAATAAAGCTGGGGTCACGCCTTAGAACGGTCAATGCTAAGCATTGGGGGTTTTAACCAGTTAATGAGCGCTCAACCTCACACTTGGCCCAGCATATTTCATGATACATATAAGTGTAAATAAAATTTAACCTCATAGCATTGCAACTCAAATTAAACAGTAATAAAAGGGAATTAAAACGCATTCAATTTAATTACTATTTTATTACTCAATGGTTGAAAGGAGACCAGAGCAACAGAGTTACAACTTTTTGAGGCACGATGAAATGAAATTACTAACACGCATCAACTACATCCCTTCTTTATACAAAAAANGGGGTATTCCTCCGCACCAACCAAATCTCAACGGCGGAGGCTGGCATACTTGACTAAATCACTGCACATTATAAATGTGCCATCCCTCAATTTGGCGATTTCATATTGATTATATCGATTTGCTGAACATGAATAGGTCCTAATAACACCCACAATATGTACAAGTTTTTCTTTGTGGAGCAACACGCTAGGTCGTTGGCCTCGGTTTCAAAATCAATTTGCCTGTCTGAAAGTACAAAGAAATAAATACTCTTAATAAGCAATGAGTGAATTTTATAAACAGTGAAGGTACTCATTCATAGGTTTTGGCATATTTTGAAGTGTGACACTTAATTATCAGTAGGTGTCTCAACTCGACATGTTTAACCCTTTGAGCGCTGGAACCGGATTTTAAAGGCCAGTTGCAAACAGTTTGGATCCAGATGAGACGCCACAGAACGTGGCGTCTCATCAGGATCCAAACTGTTTGCTATTCTGATAGTATTCTTTAAAAAAAATCAAGAAAATGCTAATTTTAGAAATTCAGCAGACGACATTTTAGCAGACGACAAATTTCCCAGCATGCAAAGGGTTAAGCACATGATATAAAGCTATTATAATCAGAAACAAGATGCTGCATTTAATAAACACTGATGCGGTAAAGGTGTGGTAAAGAAACAGAAAAGAAAAAGTTGCTTCCATCGGGATTCAAACTCGGATAATGTCAAATGCCTTAGTTAGCCTTACCCAAGTGCATGTGAAGAGTAAAATCATAGTGTACTTACATCATCACAGGACATGTTGTAATCTGACAGAACCTGTCGACATCTAGATGCTATACTGCCAACTGGTTAAGTTGATTAATATGTGAGCAATGATAGTTCAAACATTGTGACAATCATATTTTTGTAACATTACGCTTAAAATGACAAATGCAGAGGTTTAAACTCAGTACTACGTTAAATAAAAACAAATGGTAATGCATATTAAATAATATTATACATGTATATTGCAATATGTTCTTCAATGTCTTCATGAATTGTACCACTCCTACAGAATGTGCAACAAAACTGAAAAGTATGACATGATAACCACATTCCATAATGTATTCCAACTACAATTATAACATACTGTATAAATTGAGCCGCATCATGCAAAAATGGATCTTATCTCATATGCAGCCAGCATAGCTCCAGACCAGCTAGTCTTATCAGAGGCTACACTGTACGCTATGAAGTCGTGCAAGGTATGAGGTCTCTTTAGTAGACAGGGAAGCCGATATGCAGGCTGGACTGGAGCTACGCTAGCAACATATGGCATAAGACCCATTTTCATATGATGTGGGTCAAATGATGGTATTCCAAGATTAGAGTTGACAAGCACTGACAAGGATACATTGATGGGGCAACCACTCTTTTGTGTATTCCACACAAAAACAGCATTACGAGTGACAAACATGTCAACGTGAAAAATGGATGATTAAACAAAGACTGTGTGAATGGAACCTGAAACAAGAAAGAAAAGATACATCAAGAAAGAAAACATCAAGAGCATTAATTGTATGTCTTGATGTAAAACAGTTGACAAATAATGACTTATGTTAACCTGCAATAAAATGTAATCCAGCTCAAGATATTTATACAAAGTTGAGTAATGAGGATTTTAACAAGTTAATTACAGTTTTCACTTTTATATCCTGAAAGCATCTGCACTATTGGTTACAGGCCTACCATTTAATAATCCCCAGTAACATTTGCAAACAAGAGATGTGTTTGTCAGAAACACAATGACCACTTTTCAGCGATTTTGACCCATTTATTTGACCTTTGATGTTGAACGATGACCTTGACCATGGCCTTTCACCACTCAAAATGTGCAGCTCCATGAGATGCATATGCATGCCAAATATCAAGTTGCTATCTTCAATATTGGAAAAGTTATGACAAAACTTTAAGATTGGTTAAAGTTTTGGACAGACAGAATGACAGACAGNCCAGAGCAACAGAGTTACAACTTTTTGAGGCACGATGAAATGAAATTACTAACACGCATCAACTACATCCCTTCCATTTTGAAGAAATGAAAAATGAATCGAGAATGTGATATGTTTAATGTTGGAAATTAAAAACAATGTGCAACAGCAAAACAAAAACTGATTTTTATTTTTTATCATTAGAAAAAAAAATGCAACAACCACATACAAGATACAAGAATCTTTATTTAACGTCGGATGTGAACAACAATAAACATTAGCTCATGAGCTATTACCCGACAAAACAATTGTATATATATAACAAGTGTATATTTAGCTGAAAGAAAGAAAGATTAAGCATATTATATAAGCATTTAAAGTACAAAGACATAGTTAAAGCACATAAAACACAAATTAAGTACAAAATGTTTATTAAAAGCATAATATTTTGAAAGTTACGAACACACAAATAAGACAAAGGGAAAGATACCTAAACACTTTATTGGAGTTTTTTTGCATAGTTCAAAATTAAAAAATGGTTATACACATTTAAGTTGTACAAACAAAGCATAGCAGACCTATAATACAATTTAAGATATTAAAACAAGTATAGCACACAATTCATGTTTAAACGCATATAAAAGCACATGAATAACAACTACATAGTACATATATACACATATATACATGTTTAAAAACACACAAGAAACACACATACAGTATATACATGGAAGAGTAACCAAGGGGAATAAGCAGTATGTTTAAAAGCACATTTAAGCACATGAATAACAACTAAATAGCACATATATACACATATATACATGTTTATAACATTTTAAAACACACACGAAGCACACATACAATTATACATGGAAGAGTTACCAAGGAGAATAAGCAGTATGTTTAAAAGCATATTTAAGCACATGAAAAACAACTACATAGCACATATATACACATATATACATGTTTAAAACCTTTTTTTAAACACACAATAAACACACATACAATATATACATGGAAGAGTAACCAAGGAGAATAAACAAGGGGTTAATTGAAAAATAAATAAATAATATAAGCAGGACAGAAAGAACAAGCAAGCAAGCAACAAATGTAAGAAGCAGGTTACTCACACATGGCGCATTTACATTTATGACCCGTCCAGGTGCGGATCAGCCGGACAAAGTCTTTATATTTGTCGACTGTGCGAATGTCCTCTGGGAGGTTGGTCCACACCTGTACAGCCTCAAAACGAAAGGAATTTTTGCCATACCTTGTTGTTCTTACTTGTGGTGTCTATAGGATGTTTGAATATCTGTAATTATAGGTAGAGGATTTAACTTTAACCAAGGATTGAAGATATTCTGGGGAAAGATTGTGTATACATTTAAATGTTTCTGACGCAATGAGGCGTAACCTGTTTAAGTGAAGAGTAGTACTGTAAACCTTTTTTAGTAGTGTATCATAACTAGATTCATAGTCATTAAAAACAATTCTAAGGGCTCTGAACTGTAGCCTTTTAGTTTGTCTGTGTTGAGCCAGAACATGAGCCAAAACAAAGACTCAATTTTATTTACATCAATGACAGCTTTAATCCGATTCTTATAACAATACAGTTACAACTATATGCACTTACAGGTTCTGTTCGTCCATCCCTTTATCGAAATGTATTTTAAACCACACTATTTCTTCATGGCGTTTGTATCGAATGCTAACCGTTCTGACCTAAAACACGATTTACGAAATCGTAATCCTGTCGGAGCGAGTTATTTTATTCTTTTCGAAATTAACAAATATGCATGACAAACACACAATCCGAAATACTTTTTGTATTCGTTCAATGCTTTAAACATATTAAATATTTTACTGTTTAAAAACCACCACGTCCAAATTCTTGTCCCTTAAATCAACAGAGTCTTGCTTAAACTAGATATAATTCGTCAGAGAATTGACGTCACACGAGAAACGTCATAAATTGCGTCATCAAGTAAATGGAAATAAAAATACGGAAAGCCGGTTCTGTAATATGTTTTAAAGAAGATGCAAAGTACGATGATATGTAATATAAACGATAACATTCTCGATGCGTCTCCTTAATGTGTCAGAGCGTGCGTAGGAATACACTACTTCCTGTTGACCGGAGATTTTAACATTTATTCGACCCTGCTTTATTTGGTCAATGTTTGCAACAGAGGCAGGATAAAGATAAATATGCGTAAGAAAGAATTCGTGACTTTCAAACAAAATTGTACGTCACATATAAGCGCCCTCAATATGTTGACCTGACGCATGGTTTCATTCGTTATATATGGCTATGAAAACCGTATACGCCATCGTTATGATTTTCAGGCCTAAGATGAGAAGGAATCAGTTACTAATGACTTATACACTGAAACAAGATCCGTTGAAGTCACTATGAAGAATGATTTGCGGGGTATTTCAGAGATGGGTCATGTATCACAATTTGCTGATGTCACGTCGGTTAATAAAGTTCCATGTAGTGTGACGCAAACGGTATTAATAGACTGCACGTTTAGTATTTGTCATAACTTCTGCTTGGAGTTTATCGAGTGATTACACTGACGGTAAGCTCATGTGTAATCAGTAATATGTCGCAGCCTTGCTAATGTTTACTTAAAGAGATTTAAATGAAGTTTGTTTCCAATTACATAATAATGTACAATGTATATCGCAATACTAGTTGCTCTAAAACAAACATATTTTTCCAAATCATATTAAATTATTTTGAAATCGAAAGTGTATAACACGTTTTAAAAATACGTGTATTTAATTAATTACGATTTAACTTTCCAATTTCTAATCAAATGTGCGTGTATTTTGCCGTTTATGTTTTAGTTGTTGATTTTGTAAATCTAGATCGTTGTGAACAGTAGAGGAATTAAAAGCTTTATAAAAACCATGATTCGCGAACCTTTGGATCCTATAACAGAACATCAGAATTACACAGCCGCGATTTCTGGCAGTGTTCGTATTAATCTCATACGAATTTGAGTCTTCGGCTAAAATTGTAGCTATTTTCACGTATCATTATATTTATATGGTTGAATACAATTATGTGCACGCAGCCGACTGAAATTTGCAAAAGGAGGAACCGATCGAGCCATGTTAGAAACTAAAAGCATTCCCGGAGACAACAATCTGTACAGTCGTCACTCTCGGGTGTGTCAAATAAGTTTTATGAAGTGTTTCAGTTCATTATGCAAGGAATGTTAGTTTCCATAGTAACAGTTATACAGTTCTCGTACGAAACTCTTTCGTTGCAAAATATCATTCAACGCTTTATATTTCGTGAAATTAATTAAAGTTTTCACACGCGCGCGATGAAACGAAATCGTCATTTTCCATCATAATAATTTGAAGATACTGTCATATTGATTTGCTTTAAACAAAAAAAAATATGACTCGGTGAAAGAGCTTAACCAAAATTTTAAATAGTAATTGTCTTATGATAATAATTAATACGATTACACTTTAATTATTACAAATATAAAAATGTCATTTTGTGACGTAATATCACATTATTGTTTGTTGGGAACGCACAGGAACAAACACAACAGTTCATAAGAGTTTTCATATCGATTTATTTTTGTTGAATATTTTCGAATACAACGCTTGCTAATGTTCGGTAAATACAATCTAACAGCGCGGCGAGCCAATATGGCCGCCGCGACACGAAAGCGTGACCGCTCTCTTCGCTGGCTAAAGGTGGACTGATCTTTCTATCAAAAGTACCCATACAAATAAAATAATACTATTCTTTATAACATATTTGATTGGTCAAATCATTTTACTGACTACTTGTTGATTTCTAATTGGTCTGGTCAAATAGTTTCCTTGCTAGTAGTTAATTGCCGATTGCTTGATCGCTAAAGTACTGTTCTACAGGACACTCCCCATGAAAATAGTAATCAAACCATTCATGTATTTATCCATTTATCGAATAATCCTCTTATACGTATGGTCTGACTAATTAATGTATTGTCCGAGAGGTAATTTACAAAGATTACGATTTCGGTTGCATCACTCTATAGAGTCTAGCGACAATCATGTACAATAGTACTCCCTTTGACCGTTGTAGATCAATGGATATATTAAGTAACTAAGTCTGATTAGACTTTCCGTGTCAATACTTCTGACCATTTTATCAATTGGATGTCTTGTTGACTGTGTAATTGCGTTTTCAGAATTATGTCGAAGGTGTGTCCGTGGAGATCTGTACTATAATGACCCGCCTGGGATACGGCGAGGATATCAGACATTGGCGGGTTGAGAAGTACAGGGAGATGGATATGATGTCGAATGCACGACATAGTAATGTCATAAGGATCACAGCTGGCAGCAAGGCAGAGGGGCTTACCTTCCGGTTAGAAAGCGACTTGGACATGTTATACGTGCGTAAATATGTCCTCTGTGTTGAAACTGGTAACGATATTCACACCATACCAAACGACACGGAAGTGTACAGGATGGATAATAGTGTATATCCAAGGGTGGCAAGGGAGATGTTCTCTTAAGTAGTGGTTTACTTGTAGACGAACCGACAATTCCACGTAAAGATCCACAATATAAAGTCGGAATTGTGCGGCATGAACGCGCGGGACCGTCGAATCCGATGTCATTGCTAGGTGTACTTCATATTGACAGGGTTACCTCACTGCGTTGTCACTGCCCCAGCAATCTCCAAAGATGGGCTGCCAGACCCCGTCATTGGCCGTCACCAGTAATAGTTCAGAAAGTCGTATCATTAGGAGCCTATGTTACCCCGGTCGGATTTAAGGGAAGTGAATACAAGCACATAGAATGGAGGATTTGCTTCAACACCGGTGAGGTAGAACTAGTGAACAACCTTAACGACACACAAGCGGAAGTGTATGTTTTGCTCAAAATGATCCTCAAAAATGTTTTAAGGCCTCGTAAAAAAGAAATAACGTCTTATATGATGAAAAATATAGTATTATGGCAAGCTGAGAGAAACCCCCAGAACAAGTTTTATGCTCGGAGTTTGTTTCACTGGCTGCATGACGGACTGAGAGAACTTATGACTGCTATTGTCACACAAAAACTTTCATATTACATGAATCCGGAGAGAAATTTAATGGCATCCTATGGTTTGCAGGACATGCAGCAAATGAAATGGGTAGCAGATATCACGGACATGATGTCGGAAGATCCGAGGGTAATATTGAGATTGCCGAAGATACGGCAGGCCGTCGTCGCGTCCCCAGAGCCGATGTTGTGGTTCAGCAAGAAAAGGATGGAGATGGAGATGCAATTAATGGAGATGAAAAACAGAGACGCGCAATGTCGTTATGGGAACGGATTGCTGGATAAATCTGATGCCATCATGAAGGAGTTATTGACAAGTCAGGGAGTGATACTGATGGAGGTGGGACTACGGATGCTCGTGGAAGGCTGTGCTGTTGATGACCTGTTGAATATTTACCGTAGAATGGGATGTAATAATATATTAAAGCGCAAGAAAAGGATGTAACAGCAGGAGATTATCAGAGACATGTAATATAGAGATGAGAAAGGGGTTGTTTGTTTGACTTGGATATCATCCTGCAGTAGATAATGAGACGATTTATCGAGGTAGTGAGAGAGGTCCTTCAAGGGATGTTTAAGAAATGCATCGTTGTTTTTTATATATCTAATACCTATGTAAGAATGTTGATGTTATAATGAATTGAAGTAATATGTATTATTTATTCGTTCATGCAACAATTGATTGTCCGTATGTATGTTGAATCAATCTACTACATATTTTTCTGATTAATGAAATTCAGAAATTAGTTCCACAAAGAAAATCCTTTTTTTAAACTATTGTTGAAAAGCAAATTAAAACACATGTTCAAATTGTGATTTCGATATTTTATCTAAATAACGGTACAATTGACACAATTTGAACTTATTCTTCTCTTTTAAAGGATATTATTATGCGTTTTACAATGAAAATATAACACAATTAGAAAGTCGAACTGAATGACGTGAATATATGGCCCAAACATTTTGAAAGCCAAATGATTATTTATTGAATTCTACGAATATCCCCATTGCTTTGACGTTTTCACCAAAGGAAAGAAAACACTTCAAGCAATTATAAACAAAGGTGATGATACAAATCTTAATTCCACGTGGACAAAATGATACATTGCATGTTAGCGAATTTCTAAGTGCATATACACTGAAATAACATTAATGTTTTATGTTGACGGTAGTATAACATGTTACTTTTAATTTCTATTCCTGAAGTGTGCATTTGTACAAACTGTTATTTTTAGTCAAACCGCGTTATGCTTAATGCCAATTGCTTATCTACTAACGCCTAATACGTAATGCAACAACAACCGGGACCATCTATTCCGATGTAAATTAATAAAGTACTTCATATGGACAATGTAACATCACTACGTTTTAATTGGCCCAGCATCCTCCAAAGATGGGCTGCAAGACCCCTTCATTGGCCGCCACGAATCATAGTTCAGAAAGCCGTATCTCTAGGGGCTTATTTAATCCCGACAGGATTTAAGCAAAGTGCATACAAGCACATGGAGGGTTTGCTTCAACACCGATGAGGCAGAACTAGTGAACAACCTTAATGACACACAAGCGAAAGTGTATGTTATGCTAAACATGATAATCAAAAAAGGCATTGTAAGAAAGCAATAACAACATACGTGATGAAAAATATAGTAGTATTGCAAGCTGAGAATAACCAACAGAACAAGATTTATGCGGGGAGTTCGTTTCACTGGTTGCATGACGGACTGAGAAAACTTAGGACAGCTATTGCCACAAGAACTGTCATATAACATGATTCCGGGAAGACATTAAATGGCAGCCAGTGGTTTGCAGAACAAGCAGCAAAGTAAATGGGTAGCAGACATAACTCATTTTTTTATGTGTGCGACTTGAAATGTATCTCCAATTTTGGGAGATTCACCTTAATAGTGGCGAACGGATTATTCTGGTCTTTTAAGTTTTAATCTTGCAGCCAACACTGTCATTCTGTTCAATTAAACGTAGCAATATACGTCAGTTAGCTCCACAGAAGTGATGTGCTTATTATGAAGAACATTTTAGAATATAGAGATTGAGCTATCTAAATTCGGATGTCGCTAGCATTTTCGCCATTCATATTATACTATCTAAGTAAGTGTACATTTAGAGATGATTTTCCCTTAGGTATTGAGATTATCTAACCAGATTTGGTATTCTTTAAACACGCAACATTCAGTTTTGGTATTCAGTTTCGGTAGCTGTATATACATATCGTGTCATCGGATTTGCGACATCATTGGTGACGGTAAGATTTAAACTTAAAAAAAAAAAAAACAATATAGTATTGAGATTATCTAACCAGGTTTGATATCCTTTAAGCACGCAACATTCAGTTTCGGTATTCAGTTTCGGTAGCTGTATATATATCGAGTCATTGGATTTCCGACATCAGTGGTGATAGTAACATTCCAACTAAAAAAGACACAATATATTATGCTACCGATTGAACATTTAAAGGGACCATGTCATTTCAAACGGCCCTAAAGTGGCAACTTCTTTACAAAAACATCGGAATCTGACAAAACTAGACAATAGTTTATGAATTGTTAGATAACATAAATATTTTATACAAAGGGGCCTGTTTGTTCGGCGGTTTTTATGTTATATGTTGATGTCATTAGTGTGAGTATTTTATGTATCCATTGGTTTTGAGAACTATGATAGCCGGCAGCGCTTTAGATAACTTTTGGGGTATATTGGGTAATCACCCCCTGTTTTTGACAACAATAGGGTTTTTTGTAAATTCAATAGAGTTTTAGCAAAAATGTTCACCCCCTACTTTTGAGCTTAATTGTGTTTTTTCACCCCCGGTTTTTTACTCAATTGGGTAATTTAGGGAATGGCATATATAATATAACAACAATCTACTAAGGTTACTATATTATTTATTCAAATGGAATTCAAAAAGGTACCTGTACACAACAGCAAACAATTACTGAATTTCTGATCAAAGTCTGGTCCTTAAATTTCAGTTTTTAAATAGGGTGAAATAAGTTATTAACATGTATACCTCAAAATAATTGCTGCTTTACTTCTGTTGCACAGACTGGGTGCAGTATGCACATTTTAACTTTTTTTCTGTCCCATCAACGTCAACAATGTCTAACCAGGGATATGACTGTTTCCACTTTTGACAGTTTTTTTCAATCACGGACTTTTTGTCATGTTTTTGGATGTCAACTCGCTAGTTTCAACTGCTACATACACTGTTTCTAACAAATTGATAACACGAATGATTCGGCACATATTCGGGCGTGCCTACTTGGATGGAAAAAACTTGCGATCGACAAATATTTAGCGCAACAATCGCGGACGTCTTTCGACCTCACTTAGACATTTTTATTACACACCGTTATAGAAACTGAAAGTACTGACGCTTTACAAATACATGCACTTCGTAAATATTTTGGTTATACGCTTAATTTGCTATGAAATTTAGTTCGCATAGCGTTTGAATAACTCCGACTGTTTTGCTCCTCCGTTTGTGTAACGACTCTCTTTTTGCGTCCACGAGTGGCCATTTTGATTATTTCAGAAAATGAAAGTAGAAATCGGACGGGTCTTCGAATAATTANCGTTCTGAAGCAGCCAACTGGCCGCTAATAAGAACCAGAAGCTCTCCTGATCTAATAACTGACAGGGTATCCCATTAACAGACTGCGTGAATGCTGGTCTAAAGCTACGCAGACCGCATATTGTTTAAGATCCATTGTCGCATGACGCAGCTCAATTATACTTTTCAATGTTTGTCTATTCATTCCAAAACAGTTTGAACACATGTTTACTTCAAAATAAAGTGATCAATGCCGGAGTTTGATATTCGACTAACAAGTATGACATTGACACTGAGTGTTGTTTTCAATTTCGAACTCGTGTTGTTCTGTCTCATATAAATTATTTTGTGTGCAAGTTATTTACGCAAACATAAATGTGTGCATTTATCAAAATTATTACATGCAGAAGAAGTGAGAGCTCCAAAAAAAGCAGAATAACGTGCTTAAGTGTGACATTTGACATAAAAGGAAAAGCTTAATGTTGAAGGTAGAACTGTGGATCTTGCTATTAACACTGTTCCTCACATAGGTTTTACATGTGAATATCTAACTATCTATAGTATGGAAACACAAATGTGAATTGAAGTGATAAAAACAATAATAACTTGATTTTGCGACGTTTTCCTCGGGCATCTTTAATTTTTAAACTCGGTTAGTGATTAAATTTAATCATAATATATCGAAAACATGTTCGGTAATTTTTATTTTGACAATTATTTTTAATAATGAAATAGCACTAAGGAGGTTCGATCCCCACTCTGGAAGCGTTCTCAGCATCTTATGATTATAAACTGGACATGTCTGCGTCTAAAATTCTAAACTATAGAGTATGGCCTTTATGAAGAGAGTTCACCCATCATTCACACAAATTTATTTTATGCTTATCGATCATACGACGATTTAAATGCATCAATCCTACTGAGAATTCCGGAGATAGTCGATGTATCACGACTGGGTGATTATGCCATATCGGTAACAATGTGATACACCGACTTTCTCCGCAAACCCCGTAAGATAGATAAATCAATAAATCGATATGCTGATCGGTAAATAAAGTTGTTATAGCTTGGTGCAAACGCTATTCATAGAATGAACGTTAAGCATTATGAATTACTTCTGCTAGCAATATAACGAGTGATTATACTGACGGTAAGTTCATTTGAAATATGAACTCTTTCGCAGGCTTTTTACTTTAATAGGTTTTGTTGAAAATCGTTTTCAATACTATAATGTAAATATATCTCGCGAAAATATTTTCTCTTACATACAAATGTACATAAATTTGTTTTAAATGATTATGAAATTGAAGGATCAGAAACCCTTTCAAAAGTACATGTAGTAATAACGACGGTAACTTTCTAATACGTGCTAAATTGTGCAAGTGTTTTGACAAATATGTTTTAGTTTGTAACTCTTATGTTTATATCACAATAATGAAACAAGATTACTTGGCATTTCTATCAATGAACAAGTTTGGACACGCTTACAATTTCAAAATACAAAATCGATAGGGGAATTCCATGTTTTCATTGCGAAATCGTTTTTGAAGTAGAGGTATTTGAAGCACTACTAAGTTGATATCAATAGATTTACGAACCAATTTATCCTATAACAGATACGCTGAATTACACAGGACCGATGTTAATAATTTGTGTTATGGTTCGCGTTATTCTCTCACGAAATTAAATCTTTGTGCTTACATGTTAAATATGTTTCTTTTTAATTGTATTACAATGTTTGAATACAATTATGTAGACGCAGCCTACTAAAATGGCAGAAGGAGGCACCGATCGCTCAATAACAGAAACAGAAAGCGTTCCCGGTCACATTAATCTGTACAGTCGTCACTCTCGGGTAAGTCAATAACTGAAAGATTCCCAGACACAGCAGCCTGTAAATCATGATTCTCGGGTAACTAAGAAACTGAAAGCGTTCCCCTATAGTCGTAACTCTTGGGTACAACTGTAATAAGGATATGTCAAAATCCATATTAAAACAAACACTATTCGCCTTGTCTTTAAACAATCCAACTGTTCGGTAATCTTGCGCAATGTTGAAACTGACTTTCTTAAGTAGCTTCCCTGTCCACAAGGTCCCCTGATGTCAATAGTGGATGGTGTAGCTCCTGAACATACATATATGACATAAGACCCATTTTCACATGAAGCGGTTCAATTACGCTCTGCAATGTGTGCTGAGCCATTTCAAAACAGTTTGAATACGTTATAAATTCAAAATGAAGTGATCAGTGCTGAAGTTTGATATTTCACTTTCAAGTGTAACCTTGACACTGAAGGCAGTCATCATTTTCTACTCGTGTTGGTCTGTCTCTTATATATTATTATTTGTTCAAGTTATTTAGGCAAACATACATGTTTGCATCTATCAAATATGTTACATGCAATTAAAAGTAAAAGCTCATAAAAAACTATTTTAATAATAACGTGTTATAGTTTGACATGATAGGAAAATCTTAACCTCGAAAGTAGCATTGTGGATCTTGCACGTAACACGGTTCTTCATAAAGGTCATACGTGTGGTTATGTAACTATCAAAAGTATTCAAACTAAAGTGTGCATTGAAATGATAAAACCCATACGAACTTGTTTTGAGACATTCCTATTGGCCATCTTAATTTGTTTTAATCTGTTAATGATTTTATTTAATGATTTATTTATGTTTGGTAATATTTTTTATACTCACCTAGCAATCAGGAGGTTGCATCCCCACTCTTGAAGCGTTCTCAATATCTTCCCTGAAGACGACATGTACTAGTTCAATCCAAGAAACTCGATTGAGCAAAAATAAATGTGTTAATATATATACTGGACACGTATCCATCTAATGCTTACCATATATAATATGACCGACATGTAGATAGTTCACACATTGTTCACTCGAGTATATTGGATGATTATCATTCTCGATCAGAAGAATATTTATAATTATGCATCTATCTTACGAAGCATTCCGGAGATTGTCGATGTATCACGATTGGTGATAATGTTATGTCGGTAACAATCGTGGTACATCTACCTACGATATATTGTTTACATGTATAAAATAAATCAATACATCAATACATTGTATGCTGATCGGTAAATGGAGTGTGTTATAATGTGATGCGAACGCTATTAGTATAATGTACGCGCATTAGTCATTACTTTTGCTGAATATTTAACGAGTGATTAAACTGATGGTACGTTCATTGTTATTTTTTAAGTTATAGTTAAGTCATTGTAAAGTTATTTTTCTCAGAATCGTTAAGGTTTACTTAAATAGGTTTTAATGAAACAATTATGTAAATGTACATCGTGAAAATATTTTTCTTTATTAAATGATTATGAAATCCAAAAATCAGAAACACTTATAAAAGAACATGTATTTAATAACTACTGTTTCTTTACAATGTCTTCCCAGCTGTAAGTATGTTGTGACATATATTTTTCTATTTGTAATTCGATATGTTTATATCACAATCATAAACCAATAATACTTGGCCCTTGTATCAATAATCAAGTTTGGGTACGCTTTAAACAATACAAAACTGATTGGGAAATTCTTTGTATTTATTACGAAATCGTTTTGTTAAATAGAGGATTTGGAAGCACTATTAAGATCATATCAACAGATTTGCGATCCTATTGCAGATAATCCCAATAACACAGGGCCGACGTTAATGTGTTGCCTTTGGGGTTCGGTTAATCTTTCACGCAATTAAATCTTTTGGCTAACAAGTTAACTATTTTTCTTTAATATTATATTTGAAGGTTTGAATTTTATTTTGTGCTCGCGGCTGACTGAAAATGGCTGAAGGAGGAAACGATCGAGCCCTGCCCGACACTAAAAGCGTTCCCGGACAAACAACCCTGTACAGTCATCACTCTCGGGTAAGTAACAGACGGAAAGCGTTTAGAAACACAACAGCCTGTACAGTCGTCACTCTCGGGTAAGTCAGAGAGTGAACACGTAACGAGACACAGCAGCCTGTACAGTCTTCACTCTCGGGTAAGTCAGAGACTTGAAGCATTCCAAGACACAGCAGCCTGCCCGGCCGTCACTCTCGGGTAAGTCAGAGATTGAAAGCGTTCAGAGACACAGTAGCCTGTACAGTCGTCACTCTCGGGTAAGTCAGAGACTGAACGAGTTCCCGGACACAGAAGCCAATAAAGTCGTTACTCTCGGGTAAGTCAGAGACTGAAAGCGTTCAAAGACACAGCAGTCTGCCCAGTCGTCACTCTCGGGTAATTCAGAACTGAACGCGTTCCCGGACACAGCAGCCTGTACAATCATAACTCTCGGGTAAGTCAGAGACTGAAAGCGCTCAGAGAAACAGCAGCCTGTACAGTCGTCACTCTCGGGTAAGTCAGAGACTGCACGCGTTCCCGGACACAGCAGACTATACAGTCGTCACTCTCGGGTAAGTCAGAGACTGAAAGCGTTCAGAGGCATATTAGCTTGTACAGTCGTCACTCTCAGGTAAGTCAGAGACTAAACGCGTTCCCGGACACAGAAGCCTGTACAGTCGTCACTCTAAGGTAGGTCAGAGACTGAACGCTTTCACGGACATAGCAGCCTATACAGCCGTCATTTTCGGATAAGCCAGAGACTGAAAGCGTTCAGAGACAAATTAGTCAGTACAGTCGTCACTCTCAGGTAAGTCAGAGACTGAAAGCGTTCATATACACAGCAGTGTGTACAGTCGTCACTCTCGGGTGAGTCAGAGACTGAAAGCATTCCCAGACACATTAGCCAGTACAGTCGTCATTCTCATGTAAGTCAGAGACTGAAAGCGTTCAGAGACACAGCAGCCTGTACAGTCGTCACTATCAGGTAAGTCAGAGACTGAAAGCGTTCAGAGACACAGCAACCTGTACAGTCGTCCCTCTCGGGTAAGTCAAAGACTGAAAGCGTTCAGAGACATATCAACCTGTACAGTGGTCACTCTCTGGTAGGTCAGAGACCGAAAGCGTTCAGAGACACAGCAGCTATTACAGTCGTCACTCTCGGGTAAGTCAGAGGTTGAAAGCGTTCAGAGACACAGCAGCCTATACTGTCGTCACTCTCGGGTAAGTCAGTGACTGACAGCGTTCCCGGACACAGCAGCCTGTACAGTCGTCACTCTCGGGAAAGTCAGAGACTAAACTCGTTCAGAGACACAGCAGCCTGTACAATCGTCACTCTCAAATAAGTTTGAGACTGAAAGCGTTAAGTGACACAGCAGCGTGTACACTTGTCACTTTCGGGTAATTCAGAGACTGGAGGATTTTCAAGACACAGCAATCTGTAAATTCATCACTCTCAGGTAAGTCAGATACTAAAAGCGTTCAGAGACACAACAGCCTGTAAAGTCGTCACTCTCGGATAAGTCAGAGACTGAAAGCGTTCAGAAACACAACAGCCTGTACAGTAGTCACTCTCCGGTAAGTCAGATACTAAAAGCGTTCAGAGACACAACAGCCTGTAAAGTCGTCACTCTCGGGTAAGTCAACGCGTTCCCGGACACAGCAGCCTTTACAGTCGTCACTTTCGGGTAAGTCAGAGACTGAACGCGTTCAGAGTCACTGCAGACTGTACAGTAGTTACTCTCAGGTAAGTCAGAGACTGAACGCGTTCCCAGACACAGGAAGCTGTACAGGCATCATTCTCAGGTAAGTCAGAGACTGAAAGCGTTCAGAGACAAAACAGCCTGTACAGTCGTCATTCTCGGATAGGTCAGAGACAGAAAGCGTTCAGAGACACAACAGCTTGTACATTCGTCACTCTCAGGTAAGTCAGAGACTGAAAGCGTTCAGACCACAACAGCCTGTACAGTTGTCACTCTCGGGTGAGTCAGAGACTGAACGCGTTCCCGGAAACAGCAACCTATATAGTCGTCACTCTTAGTTAAGTCAGAGACTGAAAGCGTTAAGCGACACAGCATCCTGTACAGTCGTCACTCTCAGGTAAGTCAGAGACTGAAAGCGTTCCCGGACACAGCAGCATATTCAGGCGTCACTCTCAGGTAAGTCAGAGACTGAACGCGTTCCCGGACACAGCAGCAAATACAATCGTCACTCTCGGGTAAGTCAGAGACTGACAGCGTTCAGAGACACAGCAGCCTGTACAGTCGTGACTCTCAGGTAATTCAGAGACTGAAAGCGTTTAAAGACACAGCAGCCTGTACAGTCGTCGCTATCGGGTAAGTCAGAGACATGAAGCGTTCCCAGACACAGCAGCCTGTACAGCCGTCACTCTCGGGTAAGGCAGAGACAGAAAGCGTTCAGAGACACAGCAGCCTGTACAGTCGTCAGTCACTCTCAGGTAATTCAGAGAATACAAGCGTTCAGAGACACAGCAGCCTATACAGTCGTCACTATCGGTAAAGTAAGAGACTTGAAGCGTTCAGAGACATAGCCGCCTGTACAGTCGTCACTTTCAGGTAAGTCAGAGACTGTGAGCGTACCCGGACACAGCAGCATGTACAGTCGTCACTCTCAGGTAAGTCAGAGACTGGAAGCCTTCTCGGACACATCAGCCTGCACAGTTGACACTCTCGGGTAAATAAGAGTCTGAAAGCGTTCCCGGACACAGCAGCCTGTACAGTCGTCACAATCAGGTAAGTCAGAGACTACAAGCGTTCCCGAATACAGCAGTCTATTCAGTCGTCACTATTGGTTAAGTAAGAGACTGGAAGCGGTCAGAGACACAGCAGCCTGTACAGTCGTCATTCTCAGGTAAGTCAGTGACTGAAAGCGTCCCCGGACACAGCAGCCTGTACAGTCGACACTCTCAGGTGAGTCAGAGACTGGAAGCATTCACAGAAACAGCCGCCTGTACAGTCGTCACTCATAGGTAAGTCAGAGACTGAAAGCGTAGACACAGCAGCCTGCACAGTCGTCACTCTCGGGTAAGTCAGAGACTGAGAGCGAAAACGGACACAGCAGTCTGTACAGTCGTCACTCTCTGGTAAGTCAGAGACCAAAAGCGTTCATTTACACAACAGCCTGTACAGTCGTTACTCTTAGGTTAGTAAGAGACCGAAAGCATTCATATACACAGCAGCCTGTACAGTCGTCACTCTCGGGTAAGTCAGAGACTGAAAGCGTTCCAAGACACAACAGCCTGTATAGTCGTTACTCTCAGGTAAGTCAGAGACTTGAAGAATTCCCAGACACAGCAGGTTGCCCAGTCACTGTCGGATAAGTAGATATTGAAGGCGTTCAGAGACACAGCAGCCTGTACAGTCGTCACTCTCGGGTAAGTCAGAGACTGAAAGCGTTTCCACACACAGCAGCCTGCCCAGTCGTCACCATCCGGCAAGTCAGAGACTGAAAGCGTTCAGAGACACAGCAGCCTGTTCAATCGTCACTCTCGTGTAATTCAGAGAGTGAAAGCGTTCAGGGACACAGCAGCCTGTACAGTCGTCAATCTAGGGTTAGTGAGAGACTGACAGATTTCCCGGACACAGCAGTCTCTACAGTCGTCACTCTTGCGTTAGACAGAGACTGAAATCGTTCAGAGACACAGAAGCCTGTACAGTCGTCACTCTCGGGTAAGTCAGAGACTGAAAGCGTTCCCGGACACAGCAGCCTTCCCAGTCGTCACCCTCGGGTAAGTCAGAGACTGAAAGCGTTCAGAGATACAGCAACCTGTACAGTCGCCACTCTCTGATAAGTCAGAGTCTTAACACGTTCCCGGACACAGCAGCCTGTACAGACGTCACTCTCGGGTAAGTCAGAGACTGAAAGCATTCATAGACACAACAGCCTGTACAGTCGTCACTCTCGCTGAGTCAGAGACTGAAAGCGGTCAGAGACACAGCAGCGTGTACATTCGTCACACTCGGGTAAGTCAGAGACTGAAAACGTTCAGAGAAACAGCAGCCTATACAGTCGTCACTCTCGGGTAAGTCAGAGACTGAACGCGTTCCCGGACACTGCAGCCTGTACAGTCGTAACTGTCGGGTAAGTCAGAGACTAAAAACGTTCCCGGACACAGCAGCCGATACTGTCGTCTCTTTCGGGTAAGTCAGATAATGAACGCGTTCCCGGACACAGTAACATGAACAGTCGTCACTCTCGGGAAAGTCAGAGACTAAAGGCGTACCCGGACACAACAGCCCAAACAGTCTTCACACTCGGGTAAGTCAGAGACTGAAAGCGTTCCCGGACACAGCAGCCTTTACAGGCGTCACTCTCGGGTAAGTCAGAGACTGAAAGCGTTCAGAGACACAGCAGCTTGTAAAGTCGTCACTCTACGGTAAGTCATTTGCAGAAAGCGTTCCCAGACACAGCAGCCTATACAGTTGTCGCTATCGGGTAAGCAAGAGACTGAAAGCGTTCAGAGACATAGCAGCCTGTACAGTCGTCATTCTCTGGGAAGGCAGAGATTGAACGCGTTCCCGTACACAGCAGCCTATACAGTCGTCACTCTCGGGTTAGTCAGAGAATAAAAGCGTTCCCGGACACAGCCGCCTATGCAGTCGTCCATCTCGGTTAACTAAGAGACTGAAAGCGTTCCCGGACACAGCAGCCTATACAGTCGTTACTCTAGGGTAAGTCAGATACTGAACGTTTTGGGATTCAAGTGTCCAAGATACAGCAGCCTGTACAGTCGTCACTCTCATGTAAGTCAGAGACTTAGAGCGTTCCCGGACAAAGAAGCCTATACAGTCGTTAATCTCTGGTAAGTCAGAGACTAAAAGCGTTTCCAGACACAGCAGCCTGTAGAGTCGTCACTCTCATGTAATTCAGAGACTCGTTCCCGGACACAGCAGCCTATACAGTCGTCACTCTCAGGTAATTCAGAGACTGAACGTTTTGTGATTTAAGTTTCCATGGCACATCAGCCTTTACAGTCATCTCAACGGTAAGTCCAGTACTGAATGCGTTCCAATACAACACAGCCTGTACAGTGGCCACTCTCGGCAAAATCAGAGAATGGATGCTTACATACACTCAGCAGCTTGCACAGTCAACACTCTCAGGTGAGTAATACATCTAAAGCGTTCCCTTACAAAGCATTCTGTACAGCCGGAACTAATGGATAAGTTAGACACTGCGCGTGCTCCCTGACACAGCATCCTATACATCTGACACTAAATGATTTGTCAGAGACTGCGATCGGTCCCTGACACAGCATCCTATACAGTCGTCACTAAATGATTTGTCAGAGACTGCGCTCGGTCCCTGACACAGCATCCTATACAGTCTTCACTAAAGGATATGCCAGAGATTGCGAGCGTTCCCCGACACAGCATCCTGTACAGTCGTCACTTTTGGGTAAGTCAGAGACCGCGCGCGTTCCCTGACACAGCATCTTGTACAGTCGTCACTCTCGGGTATGTCAGACACTGCGCGCGTTCCCGGACACAGAAGCCTATAGTCGCCACTCTTGGGTGAGTCGGAGACTGAAATCGTTTCCAGACACAGAAGCCTGTACAGTCGTCACTATCGGGTAAGTCAGAGACTGAAAGCGTTCAGAGACACAGCAGCCTGTATAGTCGTCACTCTCTGGTAATTCAGACACTGAACGCGCTCCCAGACGCAGCAGCCTGTACATGTACATTCGTCACTCTCGGGTAAGTCAGAGACTAAAAGTATTCCCGGACACAGCAGCCTATACTGTCCTCACTCTCGGGTAAGTCAGAGAATGAAAGCGTTCCCGGACACAGCAGCCTATCCAGTCGTCAGTCTCGGGTAAGTCAGAGACTAAAAGCGTTCCCGGACACAGCAGCCTATACAGTCGTCACTCTCGGGTAAGTCAGAGACATAACGTTTTGGGATTCAAGTGTCCAAGATACAGCAGCCTGTACAGTCGTCACTCTCAGGTAAGTCAGAGACTAAGAGCATTCCCGGACACAGAAGCCTATACAGTCGTCAATCTAAGGTAAGTCAGAGACTAAAAGCGTTTCCGGACACTGCAGCCTGTAGAGTCATCACTCTCATGTATTACAGAGACTGAAAGCGTTCCCGGACACAGCAGCCTTTACAGTCGTCACTTTCAGGTAAGTCAGAGACTGGACGTTTTGGGATTCAAGTGTCCAAGCAAATCAGCCTTTACATTCATCTCACCGTTAAGTCCAGTTCTGAATGCGTTCCAATACAACACAGCCTGTACAGTCGCCACTCTCGGCAAAGTCAGAGACTGGATGCATACATGGACACAGCAGCCTGCACATTCGTCACTCTCAGGTAAGTAATACATCTAAAGCGTTCCCTGACACAGCATTCTGAACAGCCGGAACTTAAGGATAAGTCAGACACTGCGCGTGTTCCCTGACACAGCATCCTATTCATCCGACACTAAAGGATATGTCAGAGACTGCGCGCGTTCCCGGACACAGCATCCTATACAGTCATCACAAAAGGATATGTCAGAGACTGCGCGCGTTCCCTGACACAGCATCCTATACAGTCGTCACAAAAGGATATGTCAGAGACTGCGCGCGTTCCCGGACACAGCATCCTATACAGTCGTCACAAAAGGATATGTCAGAGACTGCGCGCGTTCCCTGACACAGCATCCTGTACATTCGTCACTCTTGTGTAAGTCAGAGACTGCGCGCGTTCCCTGACACAGCATCCTGTACAGTCGTCACTCTCGGGTATGTCAGAGACTGCGCGCGTTCCCGGACACAGCAGCCTGTATAGTCGCTACTCTCAGACACAGAAGCCTGTACAGTTGCCACCCTCGTGTAAGTCAGAGGTTGAAAGCGTTCAGAGACACAGCAGCCTGTATGGTCGTCACTCTCTGGTAAGTCAGACACTGAACGCGTTCCCAGACACAGCATCCTAAACATCCGACACTTAAGGATAAGTCAGAGACTGCGTGCGTTCCCAGACACAGCATCCTATACAGTCGTCACTACAGGAGATTTCGGAAACTGCTCGCGTTCCCTGACACAGCATCCTATACAGTCGTCACTTAATGATATGTCAGAGACTGCGCGCGTTCCCTGACACAGCATCCTGTACAGTCGTCATTCTATGATATGTGAGAGACTGCGTGCGTTCCCAGACACAGCATCCTGTACAGTCGTCACTCGCGGGTAAGTCAGAGACCGCGCGCGTTCCCGGACACAGCAGCATGTACAGTCGTCACTCTCGGGTAAGTCAAAGACTGCGCGCGTTCCCAGAAACAGCAGCATATACGTCACTCTCGGGTAAGTAAGAGACTGAAAGAGTTTCCGGACACTGCAGCATATACAGTCGTCGTTCTCGTGTAAGTCAGAGACAGATAGAATTCCCGGACACAGCAGTCTATACAGTCGTCACTCTCGGTTAAGTAAGAGACTAGAAGCGTCCCCAGACACAGCAGCCTATACAGTTGTCACTGTCGAATAAGTCAGAGACTGAAAACATTCAAAGACACAGCAGCATATACACAGACAAAGCAGCATATACAGTCGTCACTCTCGGATATGTCAGAGACTGTGCGCGTTCCGTGACACAGCATCCTATACTGTCGTCACTTAAGGATAAGTCAGAGACTGCGCGCGTTCCTAGATACAGCAGCATGTACAGTCGTCATTCTCGGTAAGTCAGAGACTGAAAGAGTTACCGGACACAGAAGCCTATACAGTGAGAGTTCCCGGACACAGCAGCCTTTACAGTCGTCCCTCTCGGGTAAGTCAGAGACTGAAAGCGTTCCTGAACACAGCAGCCTATACAGTCGTCATTCTCGGGTAACTCAGAGACTGAAAGAGTTCACGGACACAGCAGCCTATCCAGTCGTCACTCTCGGGTGAGTCAGAGACTGAACGCGTTCCCGGACACAGCAGCCTGGGTAGGTCAGAGACTGAAATAGTACCCGGACACAACAGCTTGTATAGTCGCCACTCTCGGGTAAGTCGGAGACTGAAATCGTTTCCAGACACAGTAGCCTGTACAGTCGTTACTCTCGGGTAAGTTAGAGACTGCGCGCGTTCCCAGACACAGCAGCATATAAAGTCGTCACTATCGGATAAGGGATAAGTCAGGGACTGCGCGCGTTCCCAGACACAGCAGCATATACAGTCGTTACTCTCGGGTAAGACAGAGACTGCGCGCGTTCCTGGACACATCAGCCTGTACAGTCGTCACTCTCGGGCATGTCAGAGACTGTGCGCCTCCCCAGACAAAGTAGCATATACAGCCGGCACTAATGGATGTCAGAGACTGCGCGCGTTCCCAGACACAGCAGCCTGCACAGTCGTCACTCTCGGGTAAGTCACAGACTGAAGCGTTCCCGGACACAGCAGCATATACAATAGACTGAAAGCGTTCCCGGACACAGCGGCCTGTGCAGTCGTCACTCTCAGGTAAGTCAGAAACTGAAAGCGTTCCCGGACAAAGCAGCCTATACCAGGCGTCACTCGCGGGTATGTCAGAGACTGCGCGCGTTCCCAAACACAGAAACATGTACATTCGTCACTAACGGGTAAGTTATAGACCTAATATAGTTCCCAGGTACAGCAGCCTGGTTAGTCATAACTCGTAGGTAAGTCAGAGACTGGAAGCGTTCCCAGGCACACAAGCTTGTACAGTCGTTGCTCTATGGTAAGCCACAGACTGGAAGCGTTCACAGACCCAGCAACCTGTACAGTTGTCACTCTCGGGTAAGTTAGGGACTGAAAGAATTCCCAGACACAGCAGCCCGTACAGTCGTCACTCTCGGGTGAGTTATGAACTGGAAGCGTTCCCAGACACAGCAGCGTATACAGTCGTCACTCTCAGGTAAATCAGAGACTGAAAGCGTCCCTAGACACAGCAGCCCGTACAGTCGTCACTCTCGGGTGAGTTATGAACTGGAAGAGTTCCCAGACACAGCAGCGTATACAGTCGTCACTCTCAGGTAAATCAGAGACTGAAAGCGTTCCCGGACACAGCAGCATGTACAGTCGTCTTTTTCCGTTAAGTGTGCAGGGAATGTATGGGTCTATTGTAGCAGTTATGCAGTTCTCATGCGAAACTCTTACATACCCACTAAACAATAAACTAATTGCGTTATATCTCGTTAAATGTATCAACTGTCTGAATTAATTGTTCTTGCACGAAAATAAGGGGTTCATTTGTATAATCAATATGAATACTTACCGAAATTCCAGTTATAGTTCCATTAATCCATTTTTAGGAACATAACAAAATAAATACGAGTGTAAGCAAATGTATACATGTATTTTTTATTGATGTAATTTATTATATTTCGGTTTATGTTTATTTACCGAATTTCAACTAATTAGTATGTTTATATCGACTGTTATCGTAGGAACGGACGGAACTGTAACTTATATCCCTAAAATATGAAAACGTCGAGAATGACTTTCTGAAGTTTTCTGTCTATAGTTCCCCACGAATTTACCATAGTTAACAAGATTTATATCGTAGAAAAAACTTTCCAGAATGACACGTAATTACATTTCAAAGCCACCGTGTCTGCAACTATATAAATCGGGATTTTATTACTCTAATTCTTATTCGATATTTCGAGTCATTGTTTAAGCTCTTTGCCAAGAATAATGTTTTTACGTTTATTTCACAACAAAGTTGTTTCTAGCGATCTAACAAAACGGCATGTTCCTTTATAATAATATGGGAACATATATTATTTGTATAACAAAAATGACTCGATTATAGAGCTTAACATAAGTTTAAAAACCCATCAGTTTATTATCATAATAAAGTCGAGTATTCTTTAATAAATACAAATACATTACAGTTAAAGTATCTTATTAGCAGTATATGTATTATAAGTATCCATACTACAATTGTGACAATTATCAGCATTGCTGATNGTAACAATGTGAATTATCTGCTCAAAACAATATGGAATTATAATTTGATGACCACCACGTAAGTTTATATTAATATTTCGAGCCCACTTTTAAATCTGTGAATGTCCGATATTGTTTTTTCTTTGTGTTTTCGTTTTTTATTGTGCATTGACAAATTCATATGTATCATGTTCTGCTAAATTATCTCCATTATTTTCAATGATGCTGTCAAATTCTAGTAGACGATTCGATAGCAATTCCAAAACCCGTTCAGACCCCATTTTGTTCTGAAGCTCCGGTCGTCAATTACGTAACGTCAACGCGTGCCGAATGTAAATATGTATATATATTTAATAGTAAATGTTACAATTGATCGTCAATATGTAAGTCGTATCAATATAAAGAAGTGAAACTCAAGTCTCTCCATTTGGTGCTGATCAATAAAATTAAAAAAATAGTTACAAGAATATACCCCTTTCTTCTTCAAAATTCGTCTTAAAAACTATTTGAAAAAAAGCAAATTCAAACACGTGTCCACATTTGTATATTTAACTGATACAAATAATATTATATGATCAAATCATTTTCAAATCAAAATGACTATTTATTTAATTCGCATATCGACGCTTTAATTGTTTGCCAACATTTCACACATACTAAAGTCAACAGTAAAAAGTTTGTAAAAAAACGGTCATTAACATAAGAACATTTGATTCATCGTTCTGTCGAACCTTCATCACTTCAAACATATGACTGTTCCATCGACGGTTAAACAAAATGGTCTTCTGTACAGCCCCCAACTGCCCCAACACAGCCGCTCCTGAATTTTCAACGATTCCGGACATATATTTTCCATCAGTTGTTGGTGACCCCTGTATTCCTGGAGGTATGTTCAGCTTTTTGGTCGGCTTCTCAAAATTAGCAAAGGGGCTCTTTGGATACGGCAAGAGGTGGAATATCTTGTGCTTATGGTAGTCCAGTGTATTGTGCCGTGTTCGCAGTCGGACGATGATCACGGTTCTAGTCTGGTCAAGTGATGGTACCCAATCTTTAAGATCTTTTCTTTGGCTGTTTCTGCCAGCCCTCTCATGTTGTTAAGTTTACCTCTTTGTTTTGCTGCTGCGGTCAGTACCTGTTGTTTCCATGTCATTTTCTTGTCGAATGTGACCCCCAAGTTAGTATGTTAGTAAATTTAAAAAGACGAGAATTGTACTAGAAAAAAGCTAATTTTTTAAGAGACTGACACTAACTGGTAATAGAATATATGATAATACCATTTTTTGTTCAGCCGGAAAGCTTAATTGATGGATCGATAAACTACAAATCGATGCTGATTTTAATCCAGACACGGTCACTAAATTTAAGTGGTGATTTGTAAAATAGATCGATGCAATAATTTCTACGCCCATTCTCTCCTGCCTCCATGACCTCTAGAAGGGCAGCTGCATGTTTTTGGCATATACACCCGTAGTACTGGTAAAGCAGTTAATACAGAACACGGTGAGCGTAGGTTAGTCTATCGCTACGGCATGACTGAGATACTGTTGCAAAAACATTCAAACGACAATTAACTATGCTGTTTTACAATAACAATTATGTCAACGGAATCGATTTTATCAGGGGTTTTTCTGCCTTTTTTGGGAAAAGGAGTCTGACCAAATTGGGAATTTTTTATCGACAAAATTGTCCATTTTGGGAATTTTTGCTTCGATGAAACGGCTCATTTTGGGAAAACATTGTCAATTTATCATGCTTAAATAAGTCAGTGGTTTAACAAATAAATTTGTTTTTATTTGTTATTTTGTCTTCTTTATATATACACATGCAATATTGGGCATGTTCAACGTTTATTCACTTCATATTTGAATGTATTTGATGAAGACTGAACTTTATCTGAGTCGCTAAAGGCTTTATTATGTAGCGGATGAAGGGAAGTCACTTTTTCGATATAAATTATGTTTGCTTTTTACGATTTTGAATTTTTTTTTTTTTTTTTTTTTTTTTTTTTTTTTTTTTT
>VMBQ01005159.1:0-64891 GCA_007657795.1 Dreissena rostriformis
ATTAAATATAACGCCTGTTTCAATGAATTTGTTTACGTCACAAAAATGCCATTCAGACCAACATTGAGAACATCAGTGAGAGTCCCAAATTTTATATACAACAAATACTTGGCATTATCAAGTTCCCGCATGATACACCTGGTTGCATGGCGCGTCTTTATTTATATATAGTTCAATTTTTTCATAAACTATCAAGAATTATTTAACAATATTAAGTTAGAATGGTTAAGATGCAAGGCAAACGTTTGTTTTCTTTGATGTTACTTGTGTTTTATAAAAGTGTTGCACTTGCAGTACCCGCATGTTTTGAAATACAATGCTTAGCGATCGGACAGACTGAATTTGTATTGTTGTTCATCTTTTTTTAAGGGCTGACAAATCATAAACTAAACATTTTTGTTCTAATCAAATTTATCAAAGAGAAATATGATATGCGAACGAAAAACAATACTATTCGCGCGTATCTATTTGCACGTCGAGCAAGATGCAACCCCACCCGCACTTGATGCAGAAGTAGTATAGCGTCGTGAATCAATGCTATTCATTCATCATTAAATGATTCTATGTAAAAAAAAATTATAAAACAACACCGTATGAAAGTTGATTTACTTAGTAAATGTGTGAGAAATTAAAATTATAACAGTAGTGAGATTTAGTGTTAAGCATTACATAAAATGAACCTGACATTTTAATTATAATTTATGCATATTAAAGTATATGTTTGTGACATGTGCAAAACAAATAGCCATTAAATAACACGTTCTTTAATGCGCAGGAAAGCTGATCACAGTCATGGTAGTCATCATTTTTCTATCAAATTATTTAAGTTTTACAAAATTGCAAACAAGTAAACAAACCAAACAAATATTTCTCTATCTTATTAAACAAACAAAAATACAAAACATGTTAGCACCTGCTGTAGTCAACCAAATCCAAATGGCCCGAACACAGACTGCATTACCGTAAAAAAAATAAAATGGGCTGTCAGTTGAAGTGGCANGAGCGGACGACGCTATCGTCACGTTATCTACCCATCCGTGACCACGAATAGCGATGTCTAACAATGTAAAATCCTTGGTTTTTCTTGATTTTGAACACTTCAGAGCTAGACCCTTGAATAATTCCAGGTCGATATCTCTCGCTTAATGAATCCACTTCCCGAGATGATTTTCACCGAGTCCATAGCAAATGTCTTTTTCACTGCAAGAGATAAGCCGCCGTGAGAAAACGTAATTAATACGGAATGTTTCGGAGTCACTTCGTATTGTCGCTGTGATGCTCCCCTTAGAGATGAACTTAATATCCATGGTAACAGCAAAGTTTGAGCCTTCTTTCATTGATGCATGGAAGCCCTAATTGGTCAAGGAGTCTGAAAGTAGATCACGTTCTATAGAATATGTCCATCAACATGTAACAGAAAAAATATTGAAAGATCTCTATAATGTTCTGGTATTCAATACATTCATATTTAATAACTTAAATTTAAAGTTAAAAGTTTCACCAACTGCGTTTCAAATGGTAAGTGGAGCTCAAAAGTACGCTTCTACAAATGGTCAGTGACCCAGTTGATTGTAAACTTTTATTTGAGTAAATCTTGCACAACCAACCTGATGACTGGAACTCAATCACATCAGACAGGCGCATCTTGCCAAACAGACTGTGCACGGTGGTCTTACTGGCAACCAGCCACCCATCTAGGTCAAGGTCATCACCGCTCAGCAAGGTCGCGACCTCTGGGTCGCCCTCAACGATCTGCTTGCTGTTGTGGGACAGGCCGAACTAGGCAATCTGGATCGGGTAGTAGTGACCAGCTGGCTCCCATGAGTCGACATCGGGACACCTATCGTGTGAAAATTGAGGTTGAGTTTTTAGGGTTTTTTTTGTTTGTTTTTTTGTTAATTAGGATTTTTACGCCTTTCAACAATACTATATTTATTACGACCTACATAAAAATTTGGAAATGTTAAATGTCTTTGTTTTACTGTGAGAATTAACATACATGTAGTTGAATTGCTATCTAATCTAGATTTGCCACTGTAATGTCACAAATGTGTAAAGCATCCATTTTGTAAAGGATGGGTTTTTAAAGGTGTTTGTACGCACCTTCTGTGGCGGTGACACACAGTACACGTTTGCGTATCTCAATGTTGTAGTGCTCGAAAGACATGAAGATGCCATCCGGTTGGATCACGTCGGGCGGCTGATGGACTTCCCATGATACGCTACATTCCATTCTAACAAAAACACACAAAGCCAGGTGTTTTCAATTATGGGGTGCCCATTTACCGAGACGATACCTGTCCTTGCGTTTGCGTTTGGCTGTCCTTTGAAAAAGTGGATCGTCCTCCCTTGGACTGAGCTGCAGCAACTGACTGATGTGCACCGTGTGGTAGTCCCAGCGAGCGCGATTAGGTCCGAGACCAACACTCAAGTGGCGGAGATCATAAAAGGTACCCGTTCCAGAGTCATACATAAACAGCATCGCTTTTAGGGACCGGATTCCCTCATTATACAAACGTGTCACTGTTTCTAAAGCCTCCCCGCTCGCGACTTGTTTCAAGGCAAGATTTGCCGACACTTACGACTGGTGCGAGGAGTATCCCACGACTCCTAGTAGTTTCGTGCTAAACGGGTTCATTTTCTCCTTGTTCGGACTTTACGACTTGAAACAAGTCGCGAGCGGGGAGGCTTTAGAAACAGTGACACGTTTGTATAATGAGGGAATCCGGTCCCTAAAAGCGATGCTGTTTATGTACGACTCTGGAACGGGTACCTTTTATTATCTCTCGAGTTCCAGTCATCAGGTTGGTTGTGCAAGATTTACTCAAATAAAAGTTTACAATCAACTGGGTCACTGACCATTTGTAGAAGCTTACTTTTGAGCTCCACTTACCATCCGAAAAGCAGTTAGTAAAAGTAGTAAAAGTTTTAACTTTAAATTTAAGTTATTGAATATGAATGCATTGAATACCAGAACATTATAGAGATCTTTCAATATTTTCTGTTACATGTTGATGGACATATTCTATAGACCGTGATCTACTTTCAGACTCCTTGACCAATCAGGGCTTCCATGCATCAATGAAAGAAGGCTCAAACTTTGCTGTTACCATGGATATTAAGTTCAACTCTAATGGGAGCATCACAGCGACAATACGAAGTGACTCCAACACATTCTGCAATTCATCACGTTTGCTCACGGCGGCTTATCTCTTGAAGTGGAAAAGACATTTACTACGGACTCGGTGAAAATCATCTCGGTTGGTGGATTCATTTAGCGAGAGATATCGACCTGGATTTATTCAAGGGTCTAGCTCTGAAGTGTTCAAAATAAAAAAAAACAAGGATTTTACATTGTTAGACATCGCCATTCGTGGTCACGGATGGGTATATAACGTGACGATAGCGTCGTCCGCTCACATGGATCATTTCTACGATGCTGCCAACTGGTTCTTGAACAATCAGGACACAAGGGGTGGCTGGCCGATCAGTGTTCAACGGAAGCTTATTCCCGACGTCATGGAGCTAGCCTCGGGCTGGTACTCTGCCATGGCCCAGGGTCAGGCCATGTCCAACTTAGTGCGCGCGTACTTGAAATCTTATAACAGTGTGTATTTACATGTGGCCGAAAACGCTTTGAAAATATTTGAAATCAGCAGTTCTCAGGGTGGTGTCAAGGCAAGATTTGCCGACACTTACGACTGGTGCGAGGAGTATCCCACGACTCCTAGTAGTTTCGTGCTAAACGGGTTCATTTTCTCCTTGTTCAGACTCTACGACTTGAAACAAGTCGCGAGCGGGGAGGCTTTAGAAACAGTGACACGTTTGTATAATGAGGGAATCCGGTCCCTAAAAGCGATGCTGTTAATGTACGACTCGGGAACGGGTACTTTTTATGATCTCCGCCACTTGAGCGTTGGTCTCGGACCTAATCGCGCTCGCTGGGACTACCACAGGGTGCACATCAGTCAGTTGCTGCAGCTCAGTCGAATGGAGGACGATCCACTTTTTCCAAGGACAGCCAAACGCTGGGACGAGTATCGTCTCGGTAAATGGGCACCCCATATTTGAAAACACCTGGCTTTGTGTGTTTGTGTTAAAGTGGAATGTAGCATATCATGGGAATTTACAAAGAGTGTAATTGAGCATATTGTGGGAAGTTTCAAAGAGTGGGATGTATTCTATAGTAGAAAGGTACACGTTAGTGTGTCCTTCTAAGTATTGGTGAGATTGGCAGCCTAAATGCAGGCAGCTTGTAGTCCCAAAGAGGAATCAGAGTTCTGTGATAATTGTGTCTCTCGGCTGTGTTCATTAAGTGAGATACCATCTTGTTATATATGCTTTATAACAGAACTGTTAAACATAAAAGCTTTAGTATTAAAACCACTTTATATTATTATGTTGTTGTTTTTTGTATTATAAAAATACAGGATTTGCAAATACGTATGACAGTCTGTTATTTTGTTTAAGCAAATGCCACAAGTACCATATGGTCGCGCTCAGCAAACATATCAACCGCGACGCTATCAAAATTATAGCAATCAAATACCTATGGAATATACAAAGCCGCGAATTATTGACAGCTCAGTAAATAACCCGCGATTACAAAATCTTCATGTAGTACCTGACGTGTGCACAAAGTGTGGTTATTCCTAATGTAGGGGAGGTAGAAACTGTTTTGCATTTAATAAACGATGTAATAATTGACAACAATTTAACCATTTCCAGTCAATGTGTTTCTGAACTTGTAAATGACGAAAACAACAGGGCAAAAGGGAAAATAAAACACCAAATTGTTTATCTTCACACCAAAAATGCAATAACAAAAATCAATTTAAACATTCTAAAAAACAACACACTAAAATTTTAGCACTAAAGGTTGTTAAAGCATTTATTCAAAACTTTTTAACAGGTAAGGTTGCAAATATTAACACGAAAATTATACTTGATACAGGGTCTTCGGTGTCGGTTATCAGCGATTTTTTTTTCAATTCTACAGATATAGACAAAAAGGAATGCATAACTTCACACGTTCAGATAAAGACTGCTGTTTCACAGAATATCTATATAGCCTCGAGAGTAATAAATATGCCCATGATAATAGGTTACACGCTGTTTAATCATAATTTCCTAATAGTTCCAGAATTAACACATAACATCATTTTGGGAATTGACTTCTTCAAACAATACGAAGCAAAATTAAATTTAAAGAATAATACCATGGGAATAAACACAGATAATAAACAATGTATTTCAGATTTTTCGAGAAAACAAATTAATTGCATTCAGGCAAATAAAAAAATACGGATAAAAGGTAATTCGTTACAGAAAATACCTGTAGTTCTAGGAGAACAATTCATGAATAAAAACTTACATATAACAGACGAGAAAAATATGATGGGTGTCGATTTATGTATTGCTAACAATAACAATAAAATTATTCAATTTCCAATTTATAACGATTCTGATGGTGAAAAGATTATTAATAAATATGACATCTAAGCGTCTATTTACTCTTTGGACATGTCAAATGTTTATGAAATAATTAATATTAAGGAAACATATGTGAATAATATAACAGAGAATTTAAACGAAAACGAAAAAAAAATACGAGCAAAAATGGGTAAAGAATTTTCTGATAACAAAGGATTTTGATGTTTTAAAACAATTTCAAAGCACATTTAGCGATAGCGAGACGGATGTAGGAATGGTAAAAAAATTCACATGTGACATTGAAGTCGCGCCGGGGTCTATTCCCATTCGTTCGAGACCGTACGCTGTCAACCCAAAAACACGGAATATTATTGAAGAAGAATTACAAAATATGCTTGATAAAAAGATAATAAGACAATCAAATTCTATTTCGAGTAGTCGTTAAGTATTAGTTNTGTGGTCTCGAACTTCCACAGAGCAATGTCGATGGTGATACCATGTTCAGCCTTCAGTTTGTCTCAATCCCAGGTGTACTTGAAAGGCCTATCTAAAAAGTAGGCCTATCATTGTGGTCATCATACTGGTCATAATTCTCGTCATGATTCTTGTATGGTCGGCATCTTCTCTGTTGAAATGGGGACGAATGGTGGCTCGGTGTTGTCCATCTTGATGACACCAATAATGAGCTGCTTCACACTGAGGGTATAGGCAAGCAGGGCGTGTTCTCTGCTCTGATCCAACTCCAAATCTGAACTGACTGCTGATGTGGCCAAGCAAATGAGTCCTCAAACTGATCTATTAGTTGCTGAGACAACCCTGACTGAGACATGTTCTACTTAATATGACAACAAATAAACTAACAAACCAGAGCCACCAAATTATTAACAGAGTTACTTAAAAAAAAACACAAAAAGTAAACATTTGACAAAGTTTCTTAACAAAATACACATACCCCGCCTCCACACCAAACGCTGAATTAACAATCATGAAACAATTAGTTTAATTGTTCACGTTAACAAAATTATTTGAAAAACTAAATATTCTTATATCCAAACATCAGATAAAGAGTGTATTAGAAATTTACAAATGAAATAAAAGTTACAAANATTAACAAAATTATTTGAAAAACTAAATATTCTTATATCAAAACATCAGATAAAGAGTGTATAAGAAATTTACAAACGAAATAAAAGTTACAAAGTTACATGATTTAAGCCTACACTAATGTGAAATATCTTAAATAAATGATCCTACCTAAGTATTGAGTTTCAGATAACAAATTGAGTAATAGAACAAGAGATGTGTTTGTCAGAAACACAATGCCCCCTACTGCGCTGCTTTTAAATTATTTAAAAAAATGACCTTTGACCTTGAAGGATGACCATGACCTTTCACCACTCAAAATGTGCAGCTCCATGAGATACACATGCATGCCAGATATAAAGTTGCTATGATCAATATTGCAAAAGTTATGACCAAACTTTAACCTAGGTTAAAGATTTGGGACAGACACACAGAAAGACAGACACACACAATTACAGACAGACAGGCCAAAAACAATATACCCCCCTTTTTTAAAAGGGGGCATAAAAATGAATTAACATTTTTTGACAGAACAAAGAATTAAAGTACATCAATACTTATCACATTCAAAATTGTAAGGTATAATACTTTGTAAATTACTTAATACTGTTGATAAAAACTGTGAAGAATTGTTAAATATTGACAAATTCAAAATTCCTTTCCCTCCCGTACATTATTTACATTTCCAAATTTGTATTTCCCTCTCTCAACTATTTATTGGCCAAAAAGAATTAAAACAGCACAAAACTCTCAAGAACACTGAATACTTACAATATTGCACTATTTTTATTTGTTAATTAATAAGTCAAAACACAACTCAAATTGTAAGTAAGAAAGGGATATCCAAAATGAATTGACCATAATATTAAATAACTATAGACATTTTCTAGTTCACTATCAGACTTAATAACACACAGTTAAAACAGTATTGAAATTATGCTGCCCAGGAATCAAATATCAACAAGAGCTGTCACCAAAGGATGACTTATGCCCCCAATAAAAGCTTGGTAGAAGTTATGAGCTTTTTTCAAATCCTAANAATATATTTTATATTATATATACTATAATATTATATATAACATAACATTATATTACATATATATATATATATAGAACAATGATATTACATATTTTATATAAAATATATAATATATTTTATATTGCGTATTTTATATGATATTTTATATAATATATTTTATATTATATATAATATTATATATTATATTACATTACATTATATTACATTACGTTATAGTACATTACATTATATAATATTATATATTATATTACATTATATTGCATTATATTACATTACATTATATTGCATTATATTACATTACATTATATTGCATTATATTACATTACATAACATTATATGATATTATATTACATATATATATAGAACACTGTACAATGGTACAGGGGACACTCTTTGGAGTAATATAAGAAATAGTAAACTCCACAGTGACCAGCCAGACAGCAAAAAACTGTATATGGACCTCAGCCTATGGCCTTACATTATATTATATTTCATTATATTACAATATAGTATATATAATATATTATATATTTTATAAGTCAAAACACAAATCAAATTGTGACTAAGAAAGGGATATCCAAAATGAATTGACCATAATATTAAATAATTGTGGACATTTTCTTGGTCACTATCAGACTTAATAACACACAGTTGACACACTATTGAAATTATGCTGCCTANTTGCCATATCAAAGGGAGGACATGAGAATGATTCTTAGCGGTTATTGTAAAGAAAATATCAATACCGGTACACAAGTTAAAGCAATAGGCATTCAATCACCGAGAAAAAACCAGACACAAATACAACAACTTCTATGTTTTAAGTATCAACACCTTTAGGAACAATGCACCTTGAACTGAAACCCCCAACACTCAGACTGACAACCACATGAAGAAATTCAATCATTATAGCATGAAAGTTGCAACCTAACAGAAATGTTTGCCCTTACAAAAAACTGAAACAAAGAATCATGCAACAACAATTCATGTTGGAGACCTTACGAAAACTAAATAAAGGAACATGAAATTTTTATTCATGTTGATGCATATGCCTGTAATGGAATATACAGCCTTTAAATTTGCACTGTGACATTTTTTACCATGATTTCAATTGTGAAGTCATTAAATGCACTAAGCATAAAACAAAAATTGACCCAAAAGTTTTTTTTTTGTAGAAGAAAATAAAAACAACACTAAGTAAATGTTGTGTATGGTGTTGTTATTTTCAAACAAATAATTTGCAAAAAAGATTTATTTAGGTAAAGGTTTTTGCAATTTATGAGCTTATGACAAGTTTCTGGTATATAATGCAGGACAACATTGACCACACCCATCAAGCGGCTAGTGGTACACATCTTTACATAATGCAAGGGACACGTCAAGCTGCTTTCCTGGTGTTATTTTCAAAATATTCTTATGCTTAAAATATTTTTTTCATGGCATTCATATTGGCTTGTTTCAACAAATCACATGCAGATATGCTGGGAAAATGATGTTGTCAACATCGAACTAGTAGTAATGTCAGCTTTAAACTTGTCGGTATTTATCAACATGTTTTGTATAATAAGAAATTTATTTAGCATGTTCAAAGTGTGTCTTCCTAACATTAATTCCTGAACTTGTTTCATAAAAGATTGTGAGAAATGTCACAACTCATGTTAGATCCTTACTATTTAACCTATTAACTAACCTTTATGCATTAATTAAAATACTGTTTCAAGTAATATATTCGGTGCAATTATATCAATCAAAGCTTATCAAAATGTAAATACTGTTATGGATTTATTGTGTTGTGTTCTGAGAAAACTGGGCATAATGCATGTGTGTAAAATGTCGTCCCAGATTAGCCTGTGCAATCCCCACAGGCTAATCAGGGACGACACTATCCCCCAAAATTGGATTTTTGTAAAGAAGAGACATCATTTAAACGAAAAATTCCATAAAAGCAGAAATTTTTGTCCCTGATTAGCCTGTGCAGACTGCACAGGCTAATCTTGGATGACAATTTACGCACAAGCATTATGCCCAGTTTTCTCAGAACAGGACACTATTAATCGTGTGACCTACATGTAAGGACAAAACCAAATAGAGATATATGGGAAACAATTCAATCACCATATTTGCGCTTAAATAGTAATTATAGAGTACACTGCCATTAATCACGGGCGTCGCCTCTTTTTTGAAATGCACTAATAAACAATCCATTGATACTTCTGAGGCGGCGCCTCCTCGGAAGTATCATTGGCTTGTTTATTGTTGCATCTCAAAAAGAGGTGGTGTCTGTGATTAACAGCAGAGGAGTAGGTGAATTTTTATCAGATATACCATGAACCAATAAATAATAATGACCTTTGTTTTTTTAATTCAATCAGAACTTGAAATGTTAAAAGTTGATGGAATTTGTATTGCTACTTATTTATTGATTAATGACATTCTAAATGTAAGTGAAAAATATTTTAACTTGGAAAAACAACTTGGAATAAATTGAATCATCTCATAATTCTGAGGATAAAATCATACTTTAATGAAATATTTAATGTTTGTAAAAGATTATATTTTTATGTTGTGGGAACATCAATTGAATGCCATGAAACATAGCTATACATACTTTATAATGTGAACTTTTTGCACAGCAACATTGCTCGAGTTTTTATGAACTGCAATGCATTTGATTATAAAAAATCATTTAATACATTTTTTTTTTATTTATATGATACATGAATCAAAAGTCTCATAATCATCCCCTTTTTTCCTTCATTTCATCATCGTCATTGTCATCATCACCATTATCTTTCTATGAAGAAATGCAACTTTTTTTTTTAATTATCAGCACAATTGTTATCATCATCATCATCAACAACATCAATTATCATCATTATCATCATCAATTGTCATCATCATCATCATCATCAATAGTCATCATCATCATCATCATCAATTGTCATCATTTTAATTATCAGCACAATTGTTATCATCATCATCATCAACAACATCAATTATCATCATCATCATCAATTGTCATCATCATCATCATCATCAATTGTCATCATCATCATCATCAATTGTCATCATCATCAATCACCATCATCATTATCAATCGTCATCATCATCAATTGCCATCATAATCACCAATTGTCATCATCATCAATTGCCATCATCATTATCAATTGTCATCATCAATTGTCATCATCATCATCATCATCAATTCTCATCATCATCAATTGCCATCATCATTATCAATTGTCATCATCAATTGCCATCATAATAATCACCAATTGTCATCATCATCAATTGCCATCATCATTACAAATTGTCATCATCAATTGTCATCATCATCATCATCATCATCATCATCATCAATTCTCATCATCATCATCGTCATATATTTTTTAAATTTATATGATGTTCAAATTGTCAGATTTTAATAACATGAATTATCATCTCCATGTTTCCTTCCATTTATCATTACAATCATCAACATAATCATCACCATGATCTTTCTAATTAAGATAGATTGTGTAAGTAGAGGATCACATAGAAAGATTGTGTAAGTAGAGGATCACACCGAGAAGTTGTGTAAGAATAGGATCACAATTGTTATCATCATCATCATCACAACTGTTATAATCATCATCACAATTGTTATCATCATCATCATAATTGTTATCATCATCATCATAATCATCACCACCACCATCATCATCATCATCATCATCATACAAAAAATTAAACAATGCAATATTACAGTCATAACCTAATTATCATCATCATCATCACCACCACCATCATCACCACCATCAATACAATTGGAGGTGTTATTCTTTTGCACAGTGAATTTCATCATCAGCCAATATTAATTGAAAACAAACAGACATGTGCTTGATTTGTTAGTTGTGCTTGTATGAATTAATTGTAACATTTATTGTACTAAAAAAATACGCGATATCTATGCTTTTAGGGATGATTATATTTTTTTGTTGCTCTCAATTTTTTATTTTTTTTTACTACAAACAATGTATTTCTGTTCAAAATTCAGAAACTCTTGTGAGCATTTTCCATCCAAGGTTTACCAAAGGATAAAGACAGTTTAAGCATGCTCTTTTCATGGGAAATACCATTATTGTATTGTTACACATGTAGTGACAATAAAATGTAGTAACAACAAGGATTGAGAAAACATACTAGGGATGTATAATAAGGTGGCTTGTTTGTATTGATACCATTGTTTTTTATGAATGGTCTGTTACTCACCAATTGATGTTTACTTAGTATATTGATGAATGTAACTATGACTTACTGCAAACAAAATGCTGTACAACATGTCTCATAGATAGCCCTCAAAATGACTTTCTCATAGATAGCCCGCAAAATTACTTACAGGTTATGGCAAATGCTATTAAAACTGATAGAATTACAGTTAATAATAACAAGAAAAAATCAACACATTGTTTAAAAAATGAATATTAAAAAGATTAACATATACCTTTAACATAACTGTTAACTATATTATGGATGGATGGCTGGGGATGTTTTGGCTTCAAGTTATTGCTTGCTTTTTTATGTTTACAGTATTAATGTATGGTTTAGACTCAATCATTGATTTTGACATTGAACAAGTATGTACTCGCTTTAAAGTATATGCAATTTGGTGAAAAGTCAAAAAATGGGACTGGTAATGAGCATTTGNATCATCAATTGTCATCATCATCAATTGCCATCATAATCACCAATTGTCATCATAATCACCAGTTGTCATCATCATCAATTGTCATCATCATCAATTGCCATCATAATCACCAATTGTCATCATAATCACCAATTGTCATCATCATCAATTGCCATCTTCATCAATTGCCATCATAATCACCAATTGTCATCATAATCACCAATTGTCATCATCACCAATTGTCATCATCATCAATTGCCATCATAATCACCAATTGTCATCATCATCAATTGCCATCATCATTATCAATTGTCATCATCAATTGTCATCATCATCATCATCATCATCATCAATTCTCATCATCATCAATTGCCATCATCATTATCAATTGTCATCATCAATTGCCATCATAAAAATCACCAATTGTCATCATCATCAATTGCCATCATCATTATCAATTGTCATCATCAATTGTCATCATCATCATCATCATCAATTCTCATCATCATCATCGTCATATATTTTTTAAATTTATATGATGTTCAAATTGTCAGATTTTAATAACATAAATTATCATCTCCATGTTTCCTTCCATTTATCATTACAATCATCAACATAATCATCACCATGATCTTTCTAATTAAGATAGATTGTGTAAGTAAAGGATCACACAGAAAGATTGTGTAAGTAGAGGATCACACCGAGAAGTTGTGTAAGAATAGGACCACAATTGTTATCATCATCATCATCACAACTGTTATAATCATCATCACAATTTTTATCATCATCATCATAATTGTTATCATCATCATCATAATCATCACCACCACCATCATCATCATCATCATCATACAAAAAATTAAACAATGCAATATTACAGTCATAACATAATTATCATCATCATCATCACCACCACCATCACCATCATCACCACAATCAATACAATTGGAGGTGTTATTCTTTTGCACAGTGAATTTTATCATCAGCCAATATTAATTGAAAACAAACAGACATGTGCTTGATTTGTTAGTTGTGCTTGTAAGAATTAATTGTTACATTTATTGTACTAAAAATTACGCGATATCTATGCTTTTAGGGATGATAATATTTTTTTGTTGCTCTCAATTTTTTATTTTTTTACTACAAACAATGTATTTCTGTTCAAAATTCAGAAACTCTTGTGAGCATTTTCCATCCAAGGAACCAAAGGATAAAGAAAGTTAGCATTCTTTTTTCATGGGAAATACCATTATTGTATTGTTACACATGTAGTGACAATAAAATGTAGTAACACCAAGGATTGAGAAAACATACTAGGGATGTATAATAAGGTGGCTTGTTTGTATTGATACCATTGTTTTTTATGAATGGTCTGTTACTCACCAATTGATGCTTACTTAGTATATTGATGAATGTAACTATGACTTACTGCAAACAAAATGCTGTACAACATGTCTCATAGATAGCCCTCAAAATGACTTTCTCATAGATAGCCCGCAAAATTACTTACAGGTTATGGCAAATGCTATTAACACTGATAGAAATACAGTTAATAATGACAAGACAAAATCAACGCATTGTTTAAAAAAGTTATATTAAAAAGATTAACATATACCTTTAACATAACTGTTGACTATTTATGGATGGATGGCTCGGGATGTTTTGGCTTCAAGTTAATGCTTGCCTTTTTATGTTTACAGTATTAATGCATGGTTTAGACTCAATCATTGATTTTGACATTGAACAAGTATGTACTCGCTTTAAAGTANGTCTTTACAGTTTATAAAATCTTAAAAGTACTGTTTAATCTATGTTATATGATTATTAATTATAATCAAACTTATGAGCTTTTCAAGGCCGCCGCCAGCGGTTTGATTATAAAAAATAATTATACAACGCAAATAACATTCTAAAAAATCTATACGAGTAGTTTGTACATTTGAGAACGGATGCAGACGGTAAAGCACGAGCAGCCTGCGACCTGGATGCAGATGCTAGGCAGATGGGCAAGACGTGGGGGCAGCTGGAGAGACTTGCCCAAAACGAAGCCTGAAGGGGACAACAGGCAAAGATGAGATAAATGAATGAGTATAAGTCTCACTTTGGGTCTTGCCACCTCGCTCGGTCATAACAAATCTGACCAGGGCAATTCCAAATGTTTATTTCAAGTAAAGGTTTGTTATAGCTTATATCACAATTGCATCTTTAGTTTAGGATGAAAAACAAGCTGTAAGAAAAAAAGGGTAGTGATTAAGGGTGAGGGGGACTATATATCTTTAGCCCGGTGGTATAATTTAGGCAGTGGTTAAAAGGCAGGCTAGATATGTAAGCCCATTGGCTAAGGAGGTATGGTGGTTAACAAGATGTTTGGTCCCTTGGCTACAGCAGATGCTGCTTAGATATGTTTGACACCTAAGTTTAAAATGGGGGGCAGCAGGGGGGGCTATATATGTTTGCCCCTTGGCCATTTAGTGATGGTGGCTACATATGTTTGATACCTAGGCTAATGTGATATTGTGGCTTACCATTTACAATAAGCTCGGACAATAATACTGATAATATAAACTAAATGAAGTAAAATGAAACAAGTACCAGTAATGCAAATTCTTTGTTTTCAGGTTGATAAAAAATCAACTCAAAACATTAATATGACAGTCTGGCTTGATTATAAAAAATAATGACACAATGCAAACTACATTCTAAAGAAAATCTATACAAGTAGTATGTTAATTTGAGAAGGGTAAAAGTACTGTTTGATCTCTATCTTATGATAATTAATTACAATCAAACTTACAAGCTTTTTTAGGCCATCACCTGAGGTTTGATTATAAATTCTTGTATCGTATCGAGGGTAAATGGTGTGAAATTATGTAAAAAGTAACATTGGTTTCCCAGTTCACTTGATTTTGTATAGCATCACATTGTAATCCATAGCATTTTAAAAGTAGTATCCAATAAGCATGAGACAAAATAGCCATAGGAGGAGTTCATATTATAGGTTATCTAGCACACCATTCGGCCCTTTTTTTTTATAATCACGTATAACAAGCAATATGGTAATGTAATAAAGGACTTTAATACTTTGGGTATGAGCTTTAGTGCTTAATACATAACTTACAATAAGATAAAGTCAGAAAGAACTTGAATACTTTGGGTAAACATAAGCCAAAAGAGCCATAGGATAGAAGTTTATTAATTATAACGGGTTATCTAAAGCACACCATTCGGCCCTCATAGGCTAAAAGGGAAGTTACAATTTTCATAAAAAATTGCTATATAAATTTAAAAAAGGCATATATAATTTCTTTAAAGCCTGTTTCGTGAAAAGTTTAATCTTGAAGTTTATAGAGGCAAGACTATTACATGTAAAGTATTAACAGTGTCTGCTTCTTTTGTACAACACATACCCGTGCTGATACTTTATTTGAAAATATAGTTTTAAAGAAGAGCATTTTTTAAGTTATTGCTATTAAACAATTGTGAAAATGATAATTGTTTTGAGAAACAAGAAACTTGCATGAGTTTCTATTAAACGATTGTGAAAATGATAATCGTTTTGAGAAACGTGCATGAGTGTCTATTTAGGCCTACATGAATTATTTTGAGTAAGAGTATTTACAAGTTGAAAGTATCATTTCTAAATCTCAAAGGTTAGCCAATTACCAGTCACTTTGGCAGACTTATTTTCAGTGAATGCAATTTACTGCCAGCTTCCATTCATGTCTTTTTCAGAGATTTCAGCAGATATTTGTTTAATTAGCCTGATCCTGAAAACAACATTGTCAACTGTTTTTTTTTTAAACTAAATATTATAAACCAGAATCTACCGGTACATGTGCATATTGGTAAGTGACATTTTAAGAAAGACAAACCCAGATTATGAAATTGAGTGTGTCCCTTTCTAATTACTAGCTATTTAGTGTCTTTGTTATTTATATTGATAAGTGTGAAGAACATCAACATTAAAATAGACAGGATTGAGAGTATGTGTTTTCCAAGTTATTTTTAATTAAAGGTAAACTATCAGAGCAAGAGAGGCAGAAGTACTTATCTGAACAAGTAGTATACCTTTAATATTCATCTGTGACGAAATTTGGTGGTCAGTAACCTTTGCTTACAGAAGTTGTGTCCCTTTGTTTAAGTTTTTCCATTGCTAAACAATTGTTCCAAAACGACTGTAATTTATGTAAGTATAATTGATATATTTGGGCTCAATTGAATATAATTCATCGTCAGAACACATAACTTGATATAAGTAATTTGTTTCAGAGAAGTTCATTCAATATATTACATGATATTGCCGTATTTGTGTTGTGATCAGTAAACTCTCATTGCAGCTAGTCGACGTCTGAATGTATGGTCATGAATGCCTAATCAAGTGGTCAAAGTAGACCTGAGGAAAATTATTTCTTTCAACTTATACATTGCTTGTTATAATTATTTGTGTTTAATCAGAAAGTCAAAGAAGGCTAGAGAAAAAATTAATTATACAGTAGTAATATATTGTGTTTTCGATCCGTTAGTCCCAACTTTGATCGCTCCAACGCATTGTCAGCTGGAACTCAATAGTTCCAACTCTTACAGTTCCAACTTCATAAGTCCGAACATCACATACGCTCATCCTATAAGCTACAACTTATCGACTTATGAAGTCCTGACTCAATAAGATAAAACAAGTGGGCTCGCGCACGTTAAATGATTTGGTGGCAGCGGTGGGATCCAACTAAAAAGATACACATACATGTGTCTACTCACTTGAACTCCTTGAAACATAGACCAGTTTCAACTTATGCAATGGCAGAAGCTATAGACAATACTGAGTTGCGTTCTTACATTGAACAGTTAGAAACTCTTAAACGAGAAAATGACACTTTGAAGTTACAGCTAGAAATTGAAATGATGGAGCGAGGAATGACTTCATTACAAACATCGTTAGTGAACATAGAAACAAGCCAGCTTAATGAGACCATGCCTAACTTACCATCGGCGCCACAGGCCAGCAGTACACAAAGTTTGGCGAAGCACGTTGAGGAGTGTACCGAATCAAGATTCTCATGTCAAGAATGCGGACAGACCTTCAAAAAGAACGCATATCTACGACAGCATAAAAAACAGATGCACAAACAGATAAGAAGTGGTCTGAAGACACAGCAGGCAGAAAATGCTGAGGCAGACGGATCCCCTGCCTTGGACTTGGACTCAGGGGTGGACGTTACTGCAGTAATATCGGGGACTGACACTGAGGATGAGGAAAGTGATGTGAAAGATCTCCATTATGTTACAGATACTGAGAGGGTAGCTGAACCATGTTCTAGTGGCGCAACACATTCTGAGAACCATGAGAAAGACCCCGTCTGAGCAACTGTAAAGAAAATAAAGCAGGTGGAGTCCTGTATTGGATCAAAGGGTCGCTCTGATGTTTCCATACAAGCTGCAAAGGTTGATGAACCTGCCAAGGAACCAGTACAGGTATTATCGACTGATGATGAGTGTGTTATTTTTGGCAGGCATGTGGCTTGTGAATTGCAGAACCTGAAGCAAGCAAGGTATCGCAGGCTTGCCAAGCTTAAGATCCAAGAAATCCTCTTTGAGAACCAAGAAAAGTGCGATCCGGAGTGATTGTCTGTGGAGACTTTATGTTCACTGTTGAGCTAAGGAAAGCCAGAACATCACACTATATATTAACTGTACAAGATATGACCGTATTTTGAACTTTCTGTTCATTTGACATGTTTCTAAAGTTCTTTTAATTGTTCCTTACCGATAGTAGTTGATGTGTTAAGTTTAATTTTCAATTACCATGTATTCAGTTCTTATTTGCGCTAGAAGAAAGCATATTTGTTCAATACAAAGTGTTGTTGATTATATATTTGAAATCAAAGTCATTGATATAGGGCAGTCGGGACGACTGAGTTCGGAGGCGTGGGTAATGTGACGAAATTTGGTGGTCAGTAACCTTTGCTTACATAAATTGTGTCCCTTTGTTTAAGTTTTTCCATTGCTAAACAATTGTTCCAATACTACTGTAATTAATGTAAGTATAATTGATATATTTGGGCTCAATTGAATGTAATTCATCGTCAGAACACATAACTTGATATTAGTAATTTGTTTCAGAGAAGTTCATTCAATATATTACATGATATTGCCGTATTTGTGTTGTGATCAGTAAACGCTCATTTAACATTTCGTAGCTCTAGACGCTTATCAAATTGTGATGAAAACGGACAGCCAATCAGAGTATGTTCCAGTTGATCACACACCAAGTATAAATACCGAAGACCGCTCAGTTTTTAGTTAGTTTGCATTTGAAATTTGTCCAGAATAAATCAGTGTGTGAGTGAATGTCGACTAGCTGTAATTAACATAAAGCAGATACAGATAGTATTTGTCAGTTGTTGAGCTAGGAGTTGGAACTCTCCTAGGAACCATAGGGATAACGGAGTAGAGAAATCTCCTGGGTTAAGCTGCAAATTACTGGCGTTCAATTGGCTGGAACTATTAGAGTCATTAATAACAATAACCATACTACATGAAAGCATAGCTATCTGGGGTTGGTGAACAGTAGACATTATTGATTCCCGGTTGTAGTAAGGAGAACGGCCATTGAAGTTTGTTAATAGTGAGTTGAGGAAACTCCTGTGTTAAGCTGCCACTTACTGGCGTTCAATTGACTGGAACTCTGAGAGTCATTAATAACAATAGCCATACTCCATGAAAGCATAGCTATCTGGGGTTGGTGAAAAGTAGAAATTATTGATTCCGGGTTGTAGTGAGGAGAAAGGCCAGTGAAGTTTGTTGATAGCAAAACAGAAAGGCTCTTGTATGTAGAGTTGAAGCCTTTTGTAGTAATTAGTTTGTGTGTACGTTTGCACACATGGTTTTTGTATATATTACGTGGTTGCAGCTAGTCGACGTTTGAATGTATGGTCATGAATGCCTAATCAAGTGGTCACAGTAGACCTGAGGACAATTTTATCTTTCAACTTATAAATTGCTTGTTATACTTATTTGTGTTTAATCAGAAAGTCGAAGAAGGCTAGAGAAAAAATTAATAATACAGTAGTTATATATTGTGTTTTCAATCCGTTAGTCCCAACTTGATCACTCCAACGTACTCAGCTGGAACTCAATAGTTCCAACTCTTACAGTTCCAACTTCATAAGTCCGAACATCACATACGCTCATCCTATAAGCTACAACTTATCGACTTATGAAGTCCTGACTCAATAAGATAAAACAAGTGGGCTCGCGCACATTATACATCTAAGAGGAACAACTCAGTGTTCCAGACATTCCTGGAACCTTGCCCAGCCACACACACGTGGAAATTATACAAGTGGCATTATAAAAAAGCTGACCAAAGATCATAAGATGGGTGTTCACTGTTCACTGAGGTGTCACTCCTCAGACTGTTTCACGGTTCCCAAAAAGGACAAGACAAAAAAAAATTAAAGCGAGTATATACTTGTTCAATGACAACGTTTGATTGTCGCAATATTGAACAAACTATAAATACAACCAACAAATGTTACCTAAAATTAATGTACAATCTTTTTATGTTACCATAAATCACATAAATTATTGTTAACTTAAAATGAAATGAAATTTATAATGAGCATGTTTATGCCAATAGCGACCCATTTACTCTAACTTGTTGTAGAACCGACATTGTGTGGGTGTGTTGACTGAACAAATCTGCACAGATTAGTGGGGATTTTTCAACAGTGTAAATGCTGGTGTACATGAAAGTGTTTTCTGCTGTTAGTTACGATTGAGTACGACTTTTTTGTTTATTTTCTGGCACTATTTTTTTGGAATTTTTTAAGACTAAATAATTTTTTAACAACACTGTAACCCCAATATAACGTGGTCAATGGGGACCGAGCCCCAAAACTGCGTTATAAAGGGATCCATCTTAAAAGTTTTGTGACCAGAATGTGCCATGTATGTTGCCATGTTGTGTGTATAGTTTATCATATCATTCCGCAATACATGAATTGTATATAAACCCTATCTTAGCGATATCGGCATGCAGACCTTTCGCGTGAATATACAGATACCCATATCCCATATACGCTGATACCCTCAAATTACCCATCGCTGTCATCATTGGCTTCATCAGGGCTTCTTATCGCGTCACCTCATGCCCGTAACACCAGAAGCTGCTGCTGCTACTTCATCTGATACTACTTCTGATACTGATACCTCTACTGATACTGATACTACTACTGATACTTATGCTCATTGGGTCATTGTCGACCTGAACTGGCTTCAAGTCACCTGGGGGTGACAAGGAAGCGGATTAATGTCACCCTGGGGAGACTTCAAGCCGAAGCTAGTCACCCTAGGGTGACATGAATCGGCTTGAAGTCACCCTAGGGTGACATGAAGCGGCTTGAAGTCACCCTTGGGTGACAAGAATCGGCTTCTAGTCAACCCCGGGTGACTTCAAGCCATTTCAGGTCAACAATGACCCAATGAGCGTAGCGCATTGGGTCATTGTCGACCTGAAATGGCTTGAAGTCACCCAAGGGTGACTTCAAGCCGCTTCATGTCACCCTAGGGTGATTTCAAGCTGATTCATGTCACCCTGGGGTGACGTGAAGCAGCTTGAAGTCACCCTAGGGTGACTAAGGTCGGCTTGAAGTCACCCCAGGGGGACATGAATCGGCTTTTAGTCACCCCCATGTGACTTCAAGCCATTTCAGGTTGACAATGACCCAATGAGCGATACTGATACTACTACTGATACTGATACTACTACTGATACTGCTACTACTACTGATACCCAGGGGTGACTAGAAGCCGATTCATGTTACCCTGGGGTGACTTCAAGCCGACGCTAGTCACCCTAGGGTAACATGAAACGGCTTGAGGTCACCCTAGGGTGACATAAAGCCGCTTGAAGTCACCCTAGGGTGACAAGAATCCGCTTATAGTCACCCCCGGGTGACTTCAAGCCATTTCAGGTCGACAATGACCTAATGAGCGTAGCGCATTGGGTCATTGTCGACCTGAAATGGCTTGAAGTCACCCTGGGTTGCCCTACTGCTGCTGCTGCTGATACTACTGCTGTTACTGCTGCTGCTACTACTACTACTTCTACTACTACCAACTTGTAGCCAGCGCCTGCTGGCATCAGGCCTTAAGGAGGCGATCGTCCTCTGATAAAGCTGATGACAGGCGTAGGGAATTCAAGGGTTTATGCAGCGCATATGGGATAATCGGGTATCTATGTATTCACAAAAAAGGAATGTATGCCAAAATCGATAGGATAGGGTTTATGTACATGTATTGCGGAATGATATGATAAACTATACACTCACCGTGGCAACATACATGGCACATTCTGGGCACAAAACTTAAAGGGTTTTGCAGCTTGGACCCAATTGACTGAATTATTTTGGAGTTACAGTTAATCATACAAAAGTCTACAAACTTATATACTTTTAGTATCAGCTACATTGCATTATACATAAGTTAATAGAAGAGAAAATCAAAAAGAACTTGAATTATTTTGGTAAATGATTCCGTGCCCTACATATTACAAGCAATAAAAATCAGTTGGAAAGAACTTGAAAACTTTGGGTATGAGCTTAATTGCCTCATGCATAACATTCAATAATTAAAATTAAAAACGGACTTTAATACTTTGGGCATGAGCTTCATTGCCTCATGCATAACTTACTATAAGAGAAAGAAATAAAGGAGTAAAATGCTTTCGGTATGAAATTTACTGCCTCATGCATAACTTTCAAAAAGAGAAAGTAAGAAAGGAGTTGAATACTTTGGGTATGAGCTTCATTGCGGCATGCATAACTTACAAAAAGAGAAAGTAAATAAGGTCTTGGAATACATTGGGTATGAGCTTAATTGCCTCATGGGTAACATTTAACACTTAATGTCACAGTGACCTTGATCTTTGAACAAGTGACCCCAATTTCAATAGGGGTTATCTACTGTCCAAGACCAATGCACATGTGAAGTATCAAGTCAATCGGTCAATTCATTGACGAGCTATTGATTGGAAACGATTTTAACACTTATTGTTATAGTGATCTTGACCTTTGACCTAGTGACTCAAATTTCATTAGGGGTCATATACTGGCCAAGGCCAATGCACAAGTGAAGTATCAAGCCAATCGGTTGATTCATTGAAAAGTTATTAATGGGAATCGATTTTCACACTTATTGTGACCTTGACCTTTGACCTAGTGACCCCAATTTCAAAAGGGGTCATCTACTGCCCAAGGCCAATGCACTTCTGAAGTATCAAGCCAATTGGTCAATTGGTTCACAAGTTATGGATCGGAAATGAACTGGTCTAACAACAGACCAACATATTTTGGGGGGCGGTTGCAAGAGCAGGTAAGGAAATAGCAAATATCTATGTTTTAGACAAACTATTATTTCATGCCGCATCAATGATGTTTCACTTGATTTTGGTTCAAAAGACTGTATGTTAACATTTTCTGTTTTCTCAATGTTTTGCGTTACAAATTTATTTTAAATTTCATAAGCAATAATATTTTCACAAATTGTTCCTTCCTTTAAGAAAATAAAACAATTTTTGGACTAAAATGTTGTTTTGATTCTTGATTGTTGATTTTATGATTAATTTGAATAATGAAATCTGAACATGCATTTCATAATTAAACGTGTATAAGTCATTTTGAGGACAATCTATAAAGCATTTGGTAAAGCAGTAATTGAATTTTAAAATTTAATATCAATGAATTAAAAAAAAAGCCGAGACACTTGTAGCTTACATGAAATTTGGACCATTACGTCTTAAAGCACTTTTGAAAAAACACTTAGAAGACTTAGAATTGTGCTGAAGGTAACATNGATATTGCCGTATTTGTGTTGTGATCAGTAAACTCTCATTAACAATTCGTAGCTCTAGACACTTATCAAATTGTGATGAAAACGGACAGCCAATCAGAGTATGTTCCAGTTGATCACACACCGAGTATAAATACCGAAGACCGCTCAGTTTTAAGTTAGTTTGCATTTGAAATTTGTCCAGAATAAATCAGCGTGTGAGTGAATGTCGACTAGCTGTAATTAATTTAAAGCAGTTACAGATCGTATTTGTACGTTGTTGAGCTAGGAGTTGGAACTCACCTAGGAACCATAGGGATAACAGAGTAGAGAAATCTCCTGGGTTAAGCTGCAAATTACTGGCGTTCAATTGGCTGGAACTATAAGAGTCATTAATATGAATAACCATACTACATGAAAGCATAGCTATCTGGGGCTGGTGAACAGAAGACATTATTGATTCCCGGTTGTAGTAAGGAGAACGGCCATTAAAGTTTGTAAATAGTGAGTTGAGGAAACTCCTGTGTTAAGCTGCAACTTACTGGCGTTCAATTGGCTGGAACTCTGATAGTCATTAATAACAATAGCCATACTCCATGAAAGCATAGCTATCTGGGGTTGGTGAAAAGTAGAAATTATTGATTCCAGGTTGTAGTGAGGAGAACGACCAGTGAAGTTTGTTGATAGCAAAACAGAAAGGCTCTTGTATGTAGAGTTGAAGCCTTTTGTAGTAATTTGTTTGTGTGTACATTGGCACACATGGTTTTTGTATATATTAAGTGGTTGCAGCTAGTCGACATTTGAATGTATGGTCATGAATGCCTAATCAAGTGGTCAAAGTAGACCTGATGACAATTATATCTTTCAACTTTTAAATTGCTTGTTATACTTATTTGTGTTTAATCAGAAAGTCGAAGAAGACTAGAGAAAAAATTAATAATACACTAGTTATATATTGTGTTTTCAATCCGTTAGTCCCAACTTGATCGCTCCAACGTACTCAGCTGGAACTCAATAGTTCCAACTCTTACAGTTCCAACTTCATAAGTCCGAACATCACATACGCTCATCCTATAAGCGACAACTTATCGACTTATGAAGTCCTGACTCAATACGATAAAACAAGTGGGCTCGCGCACATTATACATCTAAGAGGAACAACTCAGTGTTCCAGACATTCCTGGAACCTTGCCCAGCCACACACACGTGGAAATTATACAAGTGGCATAATAAAAAAGCTGACCAAAGATCATAAGATGGGTGTTCACTGTTCACTGATGTGTCACTGGTCAGACTGTTTCACGGTTCCCAAAAAGGACAAGACAAAAAAATTAAAACGAGTATATACTTGTTCAATGACAACGTTTGATTGTCGCAATATTGAACAAACTATAAATACAACCAACAAATGTTACCTAAAATTAATGTACAATCTTTTTATGTTACCATAAATCACATAAATTATTGTTAACTTAAAATGAAATGAAATTTATAATGAGCATGTTTATGCCAATAGCGACCCATTTACTCTAACTTGTTGTAGAACCGACATTGTGTGGGTGTGTTGACTGAACAAATCTGCACAGATTAGTGGGGATTTTTCAACAGTGTAAATGCTGGTGTACATGAAAGTGTTTTCTGCTGTTAGTTACGATTGAGTACGACTTTTTTGTTTATTTTCTGGCACTATTTTTTTGGAATTTTTTAAGACTAAATAATTTTTTAACAACACTGTAACCCCAATATAACGTGGTCAATGGGGACCGAGCCCCAAAACTGCGTTATAAAGGGATCCATCTTAAAAGTTTTGTGACCAGAATGTGCCATGTATGTTGCCATGTTGTGTGTATAGTTTATCATATCATTCCGCAATACATGAATTGTATATAAACCCTATCTTAGCGATATCGGCATGCAGACCTTTCGCGTGAATATACAGATACCCATATCCCATATACGCTGATACCCTCAAATTACCCATCGCTGTCATCATTGGCTTCATCAGGGCTTCTTATCGCGTCACCTCATGCCCGTAACACCAGAAGCTGCTGCTGCTACTTCATCTGATACTACTTCTGATACTGATACCTCTACTGATACTGATACTACTACTGATACTTATGCTCATTGGGTCATTGTTGACCTGAACTGGCTTCAAGTCACCTGGGGGTGACAAGGAAGCGGATAAATGTCACCCTGGGGAGACTTCAAGCCGAAGCTAGTCACCCTAGGGTGACATGAATCGGCTTGAAGTCACCCTAGGGTGACATGAAGCGGCTTGAAGTCACCCTTGGGTGACAAGAATCGGCTTCTAGTCAACCCCGGGTGACTTCAAGCCATTTCAGGTCAACAATGACCCAATGAGCGTAGCGCATTGGGTCATTGTCGACCTGAAATGGCTTGAAGTCACCCAAGGGTGACTTCAAGCCGCTTCATGTCACCCTAGGGTGATTTCAAGCTGATTCATGTCACCCTGGGGTGACGTGAAGCAGCTTGAAGTCACCCTAGGGTGACTAAGGTCGGCTTGAAGTCACCCCAGGGGGACATGAATCGGCTTTTAGTCACCCCCATGTGACTTCAAGCCATTTCAGGTTGACAATGACCCAATGAGCGATACTGATACTACTACTGATACTGATACTACTACTGATACTGCTACTACTACTGATACCCAGGGGTGACTAGAAGCCGATTCATGTTACCCTGGGGTGACTTCAAGCCGACGCTAGTCACCCTAGGGTAACATGAAACGGCTTGAGGTCACCCTAGGGTGACATGAAGCCGCTTGAAGTCACCCTAGGGTGACAAGAATCCGCTTATAGTCACCCCCGGGTGACTTCAAGCCATTTCAGGTTGACAATGACCTAATGCGCTACGCTCATTGGGTCATTGTCGACCTGAAATGGCTTGAAGTCACCCTGGGTTGCCCTACTGCTGCTGCTGCTGATACTACTGCTGTTACTGCTGCTGCTACTACTACTACTTCTACTACTACCAACTTGTAGCCAGCGCCTGCTGGCATCAGGCCTTAAGGAGGCGATCATCCTCTGATAAAGCTGATGACAGGCGTAGGGAATTCAAGGGTTTATGCAGCGCATATGGGATAATCGGGTATCTATGTATTCACAAAAAAGGAATGTATGCCAAAATCGATAGGATAGGGTTTATGTACATGTATTGCGGAATGATATGATAAACTATACACTCACCGTGGCAACATACATGGCACATTCTGGGCACAAAACTTAAAGGGTTTTGCAGCTTGGACCCAATTGACTGAATTATTTTGGAGTTACAGTTAATTATACAAAAGTCTACAAACTTGAATACTTTTGGTATCAGCTACATTGCATTATACATAAGTTAATAGAAGAGAAAATCAAAAAGAACTTGAATTATTTTGGTATATGATTCCGTGCCCTACATATTACAAGCAATAAAAATCAGTTGGAAAGAACTTGAATACTTTGGGTATGAGCTTAATTGCCTCATGCATAACATTCAATAATTAAAATTAAAAAAGGACTTGGTTACTTTGGGTATGAGCTTCATTGCCTCATGCATAACTTACTATAAGAGAAAGAAATAAAGGAGTTAAATGCTTTCGGTATGAGATTTACTGCCTCATGCATTACTTACAAAAAGAGAAAGTAAGAAAGGAGTTGAATACTTTGGGTATGAGCTTAATTGCGTCACGCATAACTTACAAAAAGAGAAAGTAAATAAGGTCTTGGAATACATTGGGTATGAGCTTAATTGCCTCATGGGTAACATACAATAAGGAAAAGTAAAAAATGACTTGAATACTTTGGGTATGAGCTTCATTGCCATTGATGACATATTGAACGAAAAAAAAATTAACACTTAATGTCACAGTGACCTTGATCTTTGAACAAGTGACCCCAATTTCAATAGGGGTTATCTACTGTCCAAGACCAATGCACATGTGAAGTATCAAGTCAATCGGTCAATTCATTGACGAGCTATTGATTGGAAACGATTTTAACACTTATTGTTATAGTGATCTTGACCTTTGACCTAGTAACCAAAATTTCATTAGGGGTCATATACTGGCCAAGGCCAATGCACAGGTGAAGTATAAAGCCAATCGGTTGATTCATTGAAAAGTTATTGATGGGAATCGATGTTCACACTTATTGTGACCTTGACCTTTGACCTAGTGACCCCAATTTCAATAGGGGTCATCTACTGCCCAAGGCCAATGCACTCCTGAAGTATCAAGCCAATTGGTCAATTTGTTCACAAGTTATGGATCGGAAATGAACTGGTCTACCGACAGACCAACATATTTTGGGGGGCGGTTGCAAGAGCAGGTACGGAAATAACAAATATCTATGTTTTAGACAAACTATTATTTCATGCCGCATCAATGATGTTTCACTTGATTTTGGTTCAAATGACTGTATGTTAACATTTTCTGTTTTCTCAATGTTTTGCGTTACAAAATTATTTTAAATTTCATAAGCAATAATATTTTCACAAATTGTTCCTTCCTATAAGAAAAGAAAACAATTTTAGGACTAAAATGTTGTTTTTGATTGTTGATTTTATGATTAATTTGAATAATGAAATCTGAACATGCATTTCATAATTAAACATGTTTAAGTCATTTTGAGGACAATCTATAAAGCATTTGGTAAAGTAGTAATTGAATTTTAAAATTTAATATCGCAATGAATAAAAAAAATGCTGAGACACTTGTAGCTTACATGAAATTTGGGCCATTACGTCTTAAAGCACTTTTGAAAAAACACTTAGAAGACTTAGAATTGTGCTGAAGGTAACATAAACAAAGGGCAATTACTGTTCAAGATTGTGCCCTGCAATGTTATATACCTACTTGTGCAGTTTAAAAATAATATATACAGGAGAAGTTATTAAGTATCAAAATAAACAAATGGCAAGAATGTGTAAAGACATTCCTTTCTTTGAATCTCTGACATAAAATTGCTTTGAAATACATGCATTGAAAGAAAAAAAGAAACCTTACTACTGGACAGAGACAATTGCTCTATCAGTAGGTTTAACCTGTATAAGTGCAATATCACCACTGCACATTTGAGAAATACATGTGGGCATTAAATGCTTCTCCATGCATTAATTGGAAGAGAGATTTTAAATAAATTTAAATAATTGTGTTGTGTTCTGAGAAAATTGGGCATAATGCTTGTACGTAAATTGTCATCCCAGATTAGCCTGTGAAGTCCGCACAGGCTAATCAGGGACGACAATTTCCGCTTTTATTAAATTTTTCGTATAAATGATGTCTCTTCTTAGTGAAAATCCAGTTAAGGCGGAAAGTGTCGTCCTGGATTAGCCTGTGCGGACTGCACAGGCTAATCTGGGACGACACTTTACGCACATGCATTAGGCCCAGTTTTCTCAGAACACGACACAATTATGCAGTGGCCAACTTAAAGAGAGCAACAAATAAACTTCCACGCAGACTTAAACATGAACAATGCCAAATCTTTTATCATTATACATAGTATATATACCATAACAGATTAAGAGTGATTCAATATGTTTTTATACTTTCATTATTATTTATTTTCTTTCAGTATTGATATAATGTTACGATATGTAGATTTTAATTGTTTTCTTAAAAATTATTCTTTAAATATATACGATCATTTTTGTAAATTTCAACCACCCTCCAATAAAAGAAAAAAACATGCACAGAGATTGGTTGTTGCAGTCTCTTTAGTGCTATGAGAAACTAGTGTTAGTAGTCACAGCTAAGATGACTTAAAATAACACTGTCAAATAAGAAAGCAAACCTGAAAGAAATTACTTCAACATACTCTGTTTTTTTACAATAATAACTTCTGCAATTCAAAGCCACAAATAATGACCATGCAACAATGGTTGTAGATTCACCATTTCACAGTATAGATCTACATTTCATGATTTTGCTTGCAAGATATGTCTTAATGTTCCATTTATCGCCACACTATAATGATATTTGCAGACTTAATAGTTGAAAGATAACTCAGGGTGCTGATAAGACATGATTATTTTGTCTGCATAAACATTGCATACATGTTGGCTGGAAATGTGCAACGTATTAAACTATTTTGCAAAAAAGGTACAAATGTTGGTAGCCTATTCTGGCTTGCAGGAAAGATATCAAGAAACTGGACCCCTTATACCAAGGTTACAACAAATTAAAAACGTTCATTAAGAAGAAAAACTCATGTTAACCTTGCTTTACATACATCTCCGCACACATACACACAAATGAGTGCTTAACCAGACACAACTCCTAAGCCCTTTATACCAAGGGAATCACAAAAAAAGTGTTAGAACAATACTTGGTGTCCATACAGATACTGACAATTCTAAAGCAGATGCTTATTATAAACAATTAGTAAAAAATGCAGACCTTTTTGCATGATTGATCAATTTACGTTTACACATCAAATAATAAAACCAAACTAATTTCTCAATGAATCAGTGACAACAATAACAATAACATTTACTGTGGTGATGATGATGACAATGATCATGTCTTTTTATATCCCAAAAGTACTGCCCAATAACTATTGAGCTTTATTTTCTTGAGCGTGAGCCTTGTTTGAATGTTTTATATTTAAAAGGGGAATAACTCAAGGAGAAAAAGTAATTATGCTCAAAAAGTTCTTGGTATTTTTTAGGTGCCTCAGTATCTATGACATTGATGATTAAGTTCAAAAGAACAAAAACCCAATTTAAATATTGTTTTTAAATCATGTACTTTAAATAAGTTTGATGTTTAACAGCGGGGTAATCACATGACAAACAAGATGGCAACGTCTATGCCAAGACAGGTATATTTTGCCGTTTTTACCCTTCATTTCTTTTATAAATTTTTAAAATGCCGCTCATTTTCAAGCCATATCAGCAAGAAAGTCATTTGAATCTATTTCGTATTAATATTTGTTCTATATCTCGACTTTACTCACTGCAAAATTTCTTAGTGGGGTGATCTAATTACAGCACCACTAAGACAATTTGCAAAAGGTAAAGTCGAGATATAAAGCGAATTTTAATGCGAAATAGACTTTCTTGCAGTTATGGCTGGAAATTGAGCAGCATTTAAACAATTAATACAAGTAATAAAGACTCTTAAACTGCAAAAAAGACCTGTCTCGGCATGGAGAGGGCCTTAAAGACCAGCTGGGACTGCTGGACTACGTAATACTCAACTCACAATGTGACCAGAGACCCACCATTTTCCATGGCCTAACAGTAAGTTCATCTTATTGCTGTAGTGTAGGAAGATATTTTAATGTTTAGTTTTTAAAAGTAGCCACATTTAATGTTTAAAATATTTAAGTAAGTCAACATATAAGACCATATAGTATTAGCCTAAGTCAAATACACAGGGAACCGTTTTGAAGTTGTGTTTTGGAGATTAAGATAAGCAGCATAGCCACACACAAAAAAACATGTCCATAAGTACAGCTACTTGAACTATTATTAGCCACAAGCTGTCAAATATGACATGACAAATTTTGAAAGTGTATATAATGGTAAAATGCTTTGCCAAATTAACAAGAAAACTTACTAATAAGCTGTTAAATAATATTTCTGTTATTATAATTAATGACATTACAAAATTTGAAAGTTTTAAATAACCATAAAATGCTTTGCCAAATTTACAGAATTTCTAATAAAAGAGTTATATCTATTATTCAATATTGGCAATGCAAACAGTAGGATGCCTTTAGATCTCTGCACTTGGAAAACAAAGTGAATGACAACAATGAGAGACATGTTTTCACATACCGGTACTGCTACTAACATTTGTCTGTCATGATCATTACACAAGTTGTCCCATTGGTGCAGAATGAATCTTAAAGAAATACTTCTCGATCTGCAGAATGATAATGCTTCATAAATTAAAGTTAGGATTAGAAATTTGAATTAAAATGTCCGTTAAAACTATGCCTGTGTTTAAGTATTCCAAATTCCAATTGTAACATTTAATATGTTAACAAATGTAATATTATTATTCGTTAAAAAAAGCAAAAACAGGGTGAACTGAAATTAAATAAGGGATACCTTTTACGTTGTTGTTAATTAATTATAACTTTCTGAGATAAGTTGCACAGGAAAAATAAGTTTGTTGTCTAGTATAGAAGTTCCATTTTCAAAGCACAAAAACATTTTTATTTTTTGAATTCTATGAAACCATGCTTTATGCCCATAAATGTATATTTATTTTTCACGAACGTATAAACAAGCTGACATTAACAGAACTATTTTACCCAAATGTTCTTAAAAATGCTCTATATTGCAAAATCCTAAAACACAACAAGTAATTCCATTTTTGAACAAGTAATCCTTTAGCGAAACAGAAAATCCTNCCAATCTAATAACCAGTTTTTTCCTTCGGAAAACCTGGTTAATAAAATGATAGAGCCTCAAACTGGAACCCTGAAATTTACCAAGTAAAAACCCTTAACCCGAAACAGTGGTAATAAAGTTACAAATAATGTGAACTACACTATTCTAACTTAAATTTTGGTTTGGTGTGGAGGCTAGGCTGGTGGCTCTGGTCTCAAGGTTTGGTGGCTCTGGTCCCAGGTGGTCTCTTGAGCTAGTCTAGTGCATCTAAAAATGAAAATGAACATGTATGCAATGTTTATGCAGACAAAATGATCCGTCTTATCAGCACTTAAGTTATCTTTCAACTATTAAGTCTGCAAATAACATAATAGTGTGGACATAAAATGAAACATTAAGACATATCTTACAAGCAAAATCATGAAATGTACATCTAACACATTTTGTGACAATGCATGTGGTATGATGACTTCTTTGTTATAACAAATTGAAAAACTATGTTTAAATGGAAAGCTTTGGGGATAATTAACCATGAATTACTGTTTTGGTATCAACACTTACTTGTTCTGGGAAAATTCAATGACAACTTGTTGATAGTTGATTTCACAAAGTAGATAACTTACCAAATTAACAAAGAAACTTAAAGGCCCAATAAAGGTGACGATCCGTTATTATTTACAGTTTTTTTTTCATATTTAATTTATAAAGGTTATCAAAAACCAATATATATATGCTTTTGGACATTATCATAAAAACATGAGCAATACAACTTGTTTTTAGCTCAAAATACAGCGTCCTCCAAGTCAATTGTGTTTACAAACAATCAGTTTATTTACATCGCTGTTTACTCTGGAAAGGGAAAGTGACTCAGGTCACCATAAATATATCGTTGATTTTCAATGTTGTCCCGTATCACTCACAAAGTAGGTCTCTTCTAAATGAATAAAACGTTTGTAGTGATCTAATAAGTTACTTTCTGCTGGTAAAAAAATGTTTAAAATAGAATTAAAATGGAATTTTCCTTCGGCTATTTTTAGCATACGTCACCGCTTTGAGGCTATGCACCACGTTAGTTGCAAAGTTGTAAACATGTTTTCCAATTATGAAACGAGTATATCTTCCATAATTCTTGACAAAGTTGCACCTAAGCTGTGTTATTAGCATTTTTTATGCAAGAGTAACTGAAATCCGTTAAAAATTAGACCAGTTTATATACATAATAATTGGATTTGTCACCTTTATAGGGCCTTTTATCAAAGTGTAATCAAAGTGTAAGCTTAACCTCCTTACTGAAAATAAATGAGCCTCGCTCTGTGAAAAGGGGGTTTAATGCATGTGCATAAAGTGTTGTCCCAGATTAGCCTGTGCAGCCTGCACAGGCTAATCAGGGATGACACTTTCCGCCTTTACTTGATTTTCCCTAAGATGAGACTTGCATTAAACCCCGTTTTCACAGAGCCAGGCTCAAATATAATCTCTGTAATTGTTGATACAAATGAACTTACGCCCAGCTCAGCCCGTACGTGGTGCCTCATATTAATTAGGGCGTCTAAGGCTCCCTGAAAGATAATGAAACACGTGAAAATATATATCTGGCTACTTTGCAAGATTCATTTCATAAATTTGAATAATATGTCATGTTTATATTTCATACACCACTTGCAACCGCTCTTGTTGAAAACAAAAGCATAGAAAGGCTTGGCAGGCATATTCAGGATGACAATTTTCTAAACTTTATTTTCATGTCTCTAGTGGCACATTTATTTGACATTATCTTTGAAGAAAATACCATTTTAAATACGCTAAAGTAGAGAGGCAGTCAAAAGATGCCTGATTCAGTGATTTGGAACAACTTTGTTTAGGTGTGTCAGACAAATTAGATTCAGAGTCAATCTCACACAATTTACGTTTCATAGAATTTGGTTTGTGCGAATCGCCTTGTAACCAACTCGTTAGAGACATTTCAGATTAACTTCATAGGGCCATTGGTCACGACTGGCATATGACCCCTATTGATCTTGAGGTCACTAGGTTAAAGGTCAAGGTCACAGTGACTGGAAATAGGAAAACAGTTTCCGGATGAGAACTCAAGAACGCTTACGCCTGGGATCATGAAACTTCATAGGTACATTGGTCATGACCGGCAGATGACCTCTATTGATTTTAGGGTCACTAGGTCAAAGGTCAAGGTCACAGTGACCTGAAGCAGTAAAATGGTTTCCGAATGATAACTCAAGAACGCTTAGGCCTGGGATCACGAAACTTCATAGGGAAAATGGTCATGACCGGCAGGAAACCCCGATTGATTTTCAGGTCACTAGGTCAAAGGTCACGGTGACTCATCACAGTAAAATGGTTTCCCACCACCACCACCACCACCACCGTTCAGTGACAAAAATATTCACACAATGGCTGCCACTACAACTCACAGCCCATATGGGGGCATGCATGTTTTACAAACAGCCCTTGTTCATTACGAATTAATTCATTACAAAGTGTTTCTATATGGAATTAAAAAAAAACAGCATAAAACTACATTTCCTTTACAATTATCACGAATATAATACATCAAACTTAACAAATATTTCTGTTACAAAATAATTCAAGATTTATTCAAAATACCAGGGACCTATAAGAACACATGTATAGGTCCCTGAAAATACTGATCAATTCGTTTAGCAATATACATACATGACTCGCTAACTTTCCAAAAATATGCAGGTAAAATAATAAAAAAAACATTCAATGATAAAATAGATAAGAAAAAAAAAACTTTCTCTCATCAATATATTGAGCTGTTCTTTCTTTCCCTGGGTGTCCTATACTATTAAGCAAGCCTTTTATTATCTCCACTTTGTAACAGGTAGGTTTTACCAGCTGTTCAATCTGTCTTTCATCTTCTTAGATTTCTCTGAAAAGAATGCCTGTCTTGATCTTAAAGTGATTAAATTGTTTTCTCATAGTTTTCTGGTAGGTATCTTATAATCAATTACAGCTTTTCTCCATCTATCAATCAAGGGATCAAGTCTGTGTTTCTGCCTGAGTTCTCAAAATTTCTTTTGTGTCTATCCATGACCAAGTTCTTCCGAAAACCTCTACAATATTACAACTGGCTATTGGCAAAGTTTCTATTGGTACAGCAATAGTACTACTTCCACTATTACAAATATCTTTGTCTGGGCATCTAGCTTAATGGTATTTTGTTCCGATGTGATCTTTTAATATGGGTAGCTGCTTATTCCATCCGCATCAAGACGCACATTTACCCTGTAGCACCTGACTTGGCTATTGTCGATATATATGTAAGAGGGTTGTTGTTTGTCACAACAAAAAATGATCTCATGTATAAATAGTCAGAATATTTTTTAGTAACAGCCAAGTTCAAAGCAAGAAATTCAAGCTTAAATGCACTTAAGTTGCACTCAAACTTAGTGCACGACTTGCTTAAGCTATAACACGCTTTTGATTTCCTTGTTGCTGATACAACACAGCGCCTAATGCCTTATTTGAAGCATCCGCGTGAAGCTGAAATGGACTTTCAAAATCTAGATAAGCAAGTATAGGTTATGAGCAAAGAATGTCTTTCAATTTATCAAATGTGGTCAAATGGGAGGTCACGGGTTCGATCCCTATTGTGGGAGCGTACTTTAGATTTCCACCAAAGACACCAAGTACTGGTTCTAGGCCCAGGAAGCGGACTTGAGAGCGTTTCATTAAGCCTGAGGCTTTCGATGCAATCAAGCTAAAATCAGAGCACATGCTGCTTTCATTGAAACAATCTGAATTTCATACCTCCACTCCTAATCGTCTCTCCCGGATGTCTCTGATCAGGTAGGTCCACCCGGTCATTATCTCCTCAAACTGAAAAATAAAACAAACATTCCAGCTATCTTGTTAGCTCACCTAAGTGCCAATGATGAGCTTTTGTTATGGCCCATGATGTCTGTCATAAATTAATTGGTGTGCTGTGCATGGGTGCTTACCCTAGTTTTATTTTTATCACCGGTTGAGTTTTCTTTAATTTTTGCTAGATTTAACTAAAAAAGGACGATATTTTTCAAAGAGATTTCTGTCATTTAACATGCTTATTAAAGTGAGAAATAACAATAAGTATAGTTCAAATAACTGAACAAAAAAAATAAGCCTAACCTAATTTTTTTGAAGACTTGTGAAACCAACTTTTTTATATGCCTTAATGCTGTAAAAATCTTGATATACATACCAGCCGACGCATCTTCATGGCATCGGCCTGCCAGGCCCGGGCCGATTCTTCGCTGGCCCAAAGCCAGGCGGCCAGTTGACCCTGGTCCAGCTGCGCCAACTGTTCGAGGGTGATTTCAGCGGGGTTAATAAGTTTCATTTTTGCTTAAAAGGGGTCCATTACTCTTATAAGTAAACATGGAAAAAATACCCCAATACAAATTTGATAAAAATGTTAACATAGATTCAGGGACAGATGTACAAACAAAAATCATTATTTTCCCTCTTCAGTCATAGCACAAAATATTATTGCATAACAATATAAAATTGTCACTTACCTTTGGTGAGCTGATTTCTCAATTCAGAATTTTCTTTTTCCAGCTCAGAACACCTTTCTTGAGATGCCCTCAAATAATCCTCCAGCTTGGAACACCTTTCTTGAGATGCCCTCAAATTTTCCTCCAGCTCATAACNTTGCTAAGAAGAGACTTCATTTAAACGAAAAATTTCATAAAAGCAGAAATTGTCGTCCCTGAATAGCCTGTGCTGACTGCACAGGCTAATCTGGGATGACAATTTACGCACAGGCATAATGCCCAGTTTTCTCAGAACACGACACAATTAAGTGTACACATACTAGAAGAGGCTGGCCTCTTCCTTTTCTGTCTTGGTCTCCCCGCTGTAAATAACAAAGGCAAAAGGTCAGTACATGATTGAATAAAACAACCATACAATCTTAAAGATTAATATCAACAGAATTTTCAAGAATTGTGTGTGCCATGGAGAGGTTGGAAGTAAGCAAGATTTAAATAAATCAAGACGTCAGCAATATTAGAAAACTAAATATTTATACAAATTATTGGCTAGATGAAGGCTATTGAATTTGATAAAACTTGTCAACATGAACCAGATACTAATTATTGAACACTATAGGTAACATATAACATGCTTGAACAATATTACTGGGATTTAAAGATTCCATCTAATGTACATATTATAAATCAAAATTAAATATCTTACCCATGCCAGTGTAGTCAGGTCTGGGTCTGGTTGCACTAAAAGGAGAAATGCAGCAATAAGTACCATCACACAAAACAGTTGTACTATTTCCTATAATAAGTTGTACTTTTTCAAAACGAATGTTCAGTTAACAAGCTTCTGACATATGTGTAAGAATTTGGATCAATTAAAGTTAATGTAATACCCAAGCCAAATGTGGTACATTAAAGAAAAGATTTGCAATATAATTTTGTTATATGTCTTGTTAAAGTTTGTATCTAATTGTAAGTGACATGTAATTTTTTAAGAAATTACTGGCTAATCACCAACGTAATGTTCAATTAATGTTAAGTCTCCTACTTACTTTCAATCGTGTACATGTCCTTTATTTGAGGAATATATTTTTCATAAATGAAATGTCAGTTTGTTGTGAGCTTAACATTCAATCATAACTTAAACTCGGTAGAAAGGTGTTTTATAAGACATATGTCCATAGTTTTAGCTAAGTAATTGCATCTTTAAGGTGGGGAGTTTTCAAATTTTAAAATGTGGAATCCAACAATTTTTTTTCTGTACATGTGGTACAGCTTTAAATTTGTGTGTGATACTTATGAATGGTTGAATTTAATCAGTTACAATCCAAATTAATCCAGTAGCAAGGAGTATGTTGGTGACACATTAATGGACTTGAATTATAGGGCTCTGACTGAATCTTAAGTTTTTATCTTACTTGTTCTTACAACTGTCAAGTTTCTTTTTGCTCAATACTTACCCTTGAAGGCTTAACCTTGCAGATCGCCTGCTAGGTGATTGTTGTTGGGGGCTCACCGGTGGGGCATGCTGGGGGCTCACCGGTGGGGCATGCTGGGGGCTCACCGGTGGGGCAGCCTGGTTCAAACCTGTCAAAAAATTAAATCATGGTCAACACTATATTTATGTGTCTGCATGATATGAAGAGAAATGTTGCTCTGACTTTCATACTTAAATGCATACCGTATTATTTCGCCATTGCACATCTTTAAAAGAACAAATACGGTACATATAAACTGCCTGCTCATGTTATTCATGTAAATTCCTGTCCTTATTCAAAGCAAGCGAAATTTATGCTGCATGTTCAACTGGATGTCAGCATTAGAGAAAGCTTATTAAGTATTATTTGGAAGTGCACGTGAATTATTCTGTATACATGTATAACATGCATGTATGGTGAAAATAAAATAACTGTTCAATAACAACTTTATAGAGCGGAGAACTTTTTCAGCTGTGAGGGAGTACCTGCTTGCGGTGGGGTAGCTGGGGTGTCAAGTCTCCTAGGGGAGATGGCCAATCTGGGTGTGGGTGGGTTACGGGGAACTATCCCCACATCTAAAGACGTGCCCTGGCCTGTAAAAATATATTATACAATGAGTTGAAACTGATTGACAACAAATGCAAAGTGGCAGAATTTGAACAACTGCAAAATAACAACAAATGCAAAGTGGCAGAATTTGAACAACTGCAAAATAGAAACACAATTATATGATTGTATCAACTTTTCATTTTTAATACTTTGAAAAGTATTACCCCATTGCATGTCTTTTAGAATGAATATAGTACAAATAAACTGCCTGCTCATGTTATTCCTGTAAATTTGCTGTGCTTTTAAACAGCAAGAACAATTATTGCTGCATGTTAATTGTTATGTTATCATCAGGGAATGCATATTAAGTGTTAATTAATTACAACTTGTTTCATTTTCATGAACCAAACTAAATATGTGTGGACTTGTACATATTACAAGCATTAATTTTTGACAGGTATTCAATTACACATGGTTTATGGTAATACACTTTGTGTCTAAATGTCAACATCATTTTTGTCCAAGATGCAAACACTAAATTTGATTTTGTTTGCATGGTATAAAATTGTTTTCAGGGACGACAAAATGGATTGTTCATAATGCCCAGCTTGTCCATTTGCACACAAAGATATGAAAATCATTGTATTTAATTCAGTTCATGTAAATGAATCACAGCTGCACTACGGTTACACGTGTTCTGTGTTGTCTCATCCGGATCCAAACTGTTTGCAAAGGCCTTCAAAATTCGGTTCCAGCACTGAAAGAGCTAGTTATCCAAAGTGGGCTTAGGGCTGCTTGCAACAGTTGGGCTGCCTAAAATTCAACATAATACACATCATTATCTAGAATACTCATAACTTTAGTTATCCAAAGTGTTTACATGACTTACACAGACTTCTGGGCAAATCATATTGAAATCCAAATTAAAATTTTCAATTAACCATGCAACTCAGATAATTATATGCATTTAAGTTTTAACCAATGACTCTAAACTCTGTGAGCCAAAGTAATCATTTTTGTCGGTGAGAAAAAAATGAAATTAGTTGTTGAAGAAATTGTCCAATTTTGGTCAGTTTCTAGCTGTAAATGCATGACATTATTATCATGTAACTGTTAAAAAATATATCAATTAATACTACTGAAACCTGGCCCGTATTCACCAACCCATTCTTAGACTTAAGAATAAAGAATATACTAAGAACGAAGAAAAATACATCCAGCATTTGAATATATACTTGATACCAATGGTGATAATGTCATTAACAGAATGTTCTACAAGCAGAATGACATAGATAGGCAGTTCATGCCAAGTTTTCCTCAAAATTACAGCAATTATTGAATATTCCAATTTAAAAATATTCTTCATTCTTTAACTTAAGTCCAAGAATTATTTGGTAATACAGGCACAGAGGAAATCATTATTTAATTCTCCATATCTCAAGGAAACACCATGAGAAGAACATCAGATTGTGGCATGTTGGATCGCTTCTCTAGGGACCTCAAAAACTTACCTTAAGCAATTCTGCCTGACTCTCTTTTTGAAGTAGTTCATTATCACTCAAAACCATCCTGCAAAAAACAGATTTCCACATTAGTTTTGACATTAATTGTACAGGTTCTTTCTTGTTTAATTTTGTCTCCCCCTGTACAAAAAAATTAAGACGAAATGGCGGTGGAATTGACAAGTAATGCTTGAATTTATTATTCCCCCTTTCGAAGAAAAGGGGGTATATTGCTTTGCACATGTCGGTCGGTCGGTCGGTCCGTCCGTCCACCAGGTGGTTTCCGGATGATAACTCAAGAACGCTTAGGACTAGGATCATGAAAGTTCATAAGAACATTGATCATGACTCGCAGATGACCCCTATTTATTTTGAGGTCACTAGGTCAAAGGTCACAGGTCAAGGTCACAGTTACTGGAAATAGGAAAATGGTTTCCAGATGATAACTCAAGAACGCTTACGCCTGGTCTCATGAAATTTCATAGGTACAGTGGTCATGACCGGCAGATGACCCCTATTGATTTTCAGATCACTAGGTCAAAGGTCAAGGTCACAGTGACCTGAAGCAGTAAAATGGTTGACTTGAAATAGGAAAATGATTTCCGGATGGTAAGTCAAGAAAGCTTACGCCTTGGATCATGAAACTTCATAGGGACATTGGTCGTGACTGGTAGATGACCCCTATTGATTTTGAGGTCACTAGGTCAAAGGTCAAGGTCACAGGTCAAGGTTACAGTGACTGGAAATAGGAAAATGGTTTCCNTTTTTTGTATAAAGAAGGGATGTAGTTGATGCGTGTTAGTAATTTCATTTCATCGTGCCTCAAAAAGTTGTAACTCTGTTGCTCTGGTCTCCTTTCAACCATTGAGTAATAAAATAGTAATTAAATTGAATGCGTTTTAATTCCCTTTTATTACTGTTTAATTTGAGTTGCAATGCTATGAGGTTAAATTTTATTTACACTTATATGTATCATGAATATTGCTGGGCCAAGTGTGAGGTTGAGCGCTCCGGTATTAACCCCCAATGCTTAGCATTGACCGTTCCAAGGCGGTGACCCCAGCTTTATTCTACTATGTGTATATGTTGTTTCGTTTTGTGCCGTACTGTACCGTTTTGGCAATTGGTTCCTTACCATAAATAAAGGGCCACAAAGGTGTGTATGATAGAATTGCAATACTGCTGCAGTTTCTGGAGTTTCACTTCTTTATATTGAATTATCATACATAAAATCAAGTTAATTTTTTTTTGTAAAACATACGATTTAAAGGCAAACAAATGTTCAGGTTACGAATTCTAAAAACGGAATTTATTTATAACTAAATATGATTGAGCAACACTGATCACGCTGAGCATTAAAATCAAAGCTATGCAATGTTATACACGTTTACTATTCAAGTTCGAATCAAGTATTGTATATTTAAAAGGCATTGCAGAAACGCGTTTCACTTAAGAATTTCTAGTTCGCTTATTAACATCAATTTGCAGCTAAGCTACGATATTAGTTTATCGACCAGTGATTAAAATACAAATAATGCGAAAGCAATTTATAACTGGCATAATATATAATCAATGTAATGACCCTCACTACGATATGAGTCTTTTGTTCCGTATCGAATAGGAAGCATGCACTAAGGCGTTGAGATTAAATGTTGAAACATGAATCCTGTCATTACTAAATATGGTTGCAATTTTTGAAATTATTGTAAATTATTGATTGCCCATACTGTAATGTTTGTATGACTTTAACTTGTCCTTCTTAATGTGATTATTGACCCTTTTAAAAACGAAACTGTTGGAAGGATTAATATAAGGCATGCTTATTTTCCACTTTCCTTTTTTTCTGTTATTTTTGTTTTTTAATATTTAAGAGAGAAGATATAGAGGATATTTGTTGGATTCGGTGGATTATCAATTTTAATTCACGAGTGATCATAGAAATTAATATTGAAAATATATACTTTCTATGACCACGAGTGAATTAAAATCGATAATCCACCGAATCCAACAAATTTTCTTTTTATTTCATGCTTTTTTCACAGTTTATATACATTGTTAAAGAATTTAACTAAAGAATGTCGTTGGGGTAATGACGTCATTTCGTCAAAAAAATGCCTTCTTTCACAGTAAACAGTGAAAATTATCGATAATTTTCACTGATAATTTTCATTGTTTGAAACAGTGAAATTATCAGTTTTAATTCACTTATATTTCTCTATAAACCACCGGAAAGCATTAAATAAAAATTCACATTTTATTTTGAAACGTCTTTCATATACAAATTTTCCACTGCTTGTTAATAGTTTTGCCTTAAAATATTGGAATTGAACTGTAATTTTATATGTACATGTTTTATCTTTCTTCCTAAAACAATTTCCACAGCGTGTAATAGACACAGAAGAAAACTTCACTTTTTAAATTGGAAGGGTTTGTAAAGTGTTTCATATGAACTGTCGACCTCTATGTTTTGTCATACAAAATCATTCAAACAGATAACAAATTCACATTTTACATTGAAGACTCTTCAATGACTCAACAAACATATTTAGCATTGTTTTTCTAAAAAAAAATAATATGCAAATCCACTGTCAAATTATGTCGATTTGTTTTTGGGCATTCCGAGATATTTGTCCGTCACAATAAATTGTATATACCAATGTATACGTTATATGCATTTCTATGTTTATGCAAAATATTGTCGAATATATGTGATGGGCCTCTGAATATTATATGTAATACACACACATATATCTACTTATCAAAACAGAACATCGCGGCCCTTACACTGTTATGAATAGTACAATAACATTATTTGTTATGTTGTAACAGTGTTACGACAGGAAATGTTAGTAAAAATACTGAATCAATATTTATATAAATTAATTGATATTTCTGTAAGTATGTGCACTGGACGTGTTTGTTTGCAATACTGCAATGAATACAACAACACAAGTTTAAAGTTTCAAGTTTTATTACACAATACATCCAAAAGGCCAAAAGCCGAAGTGGACAAATACAAGTGGACAATTAGTGTTTACAAAGTAAATAGTTTATGATAAAAAAAAAATAATAAAACTTGTCAATGCAACAATTCATTCATGTTTTATTAAATTCTAGATTATTATAATTACAACTATCGATATTTTATATGTAATTAGATATGTGTAATAACTTAAAATTAAAATGGAGCGTATTAATCTAAACCATATATCAGATATATTATGATGCACATATGTTGGGTCTACATGTAAAATAATGTACATACGTGGTGTAAAAACGAACTACACAAAATGATATTGTGCTTGACGAACTGTTAATCTGATAATAAATAGTATTACGCAAGTTAATAATTTAACCAATAAACTGTACTTATTGTATGAATGATCGCAAAGTCTATCCTTAATACCAATAAAAATTAACAAGAAAATAAATGTGAAAATAAATTTTATCGAATTGAATTTAATTACGCAATTGTTAATATACACCATAGAAACATAATCATAACATTTGGAGGCACGATACATTAAAATAATAAAGAACAAGGTACACAAATATTAATGTAATAAAAATGTAATAAATAATTGAACAACACCAGCAAAAAAGCCCTGTTTACAAAGTATAATTATTGTCCAGAACATCGAAGGGCAAACATATGGCGATACATGAAATGCAGTGTACTCTTTGAAATACAAAGAAGAAAAAATGGATTTTGATAAGAGTGTTGTGCTGTGTTTATTCCGAATCTAGGCCACAAATATACCATTTTAATATCCACACAGCCCTAGCCTATACATTTGAATAAAACGACTTACGACTGAATATATAAATTAAATAATAATTTATTAAATTTGCTTCAAATGCATATGTAATTTTCAGTAAGGGCAATGAAACGTTGGTAGATGTTGATACCCAACGGATGCATTAAAATACTAAATTTATATGGACAGGTCTCTTACACAAACTAGGCTTAATTCATGTGCGTACACAAAAGTTCCAGATTAGCCTGCGCAGTTAGCATAAGGATAATCTGGCACGACGATTGTATTGTATTTTTCGTTTAGAGGAAGTCTCTTCAAAACAAAATCCAGTCTTGTCAAAAAGTATCTTCATACATATATTTATTTTTTCATTGGGAACACATTCACAATAAATATAAACCTTATATAGTTATTTGCTATAGATATTTTTGCTTTTGATATTTTTATATGACTTATGTTTTAAGTATCCAATGTTTTTAAATGAATATTAAATTTACATTATCAATATGAAAGTATCCAGTTATTATATGGGTATTAAGATGATAATCACAAGCTGAACCATTTCAAAAAACTGTATTAAATTATGAAACAGAAAATCACAAAACATGAAGCTTATTAACAACCTTAGCATGTCCTACTCATTGTCAAATATTCATGTTATACGACAAACATACATGCATATGGTTCAAAACAAATAGAAAAAAGTGCATAAATGAATTCAAATTGTAAACCGACCGTCTTGGCAAAATAGGACTTCACGTTTAATTACCAGGAAAGTATAATAAGGCTCGATGTGTTTCGAACACATTATAATATATAAAAACATTCACTGATACTAAACTATGTCTGTGCATTATATTCATGGAAATAGGTTCTGTTAGTTTTAAAGTAAAACCATTTATGTACTTTTATGAAAATGTTTTTGTTTGAACACACACCATATTTTACCGTTATATTTCAGATTGCTCGGATTTCAAACAATGCCGTAAGTTCACTCACTGCTGCTTTCCAGACGCCATTGCGTCCGCCTCAGCCCACGATGAAGAACAAAAATGTATCAGCTCTTTTCCTGACATGCGATGGCAATACCCGTCCTTCTACATGGTAACAACGTGCAATAAAACCATCAACTGCTCTGACATGGCCCGCTATCCTTGGGGCCACATGCTGCCCGTGTATTCGCCCAGCCGGAATGAGATCTACATTAACAACATGTGTGCCATTTGCAATGGAGCTACAGATGGGAAACCTTGGGAGACAACCGTTGCCACCCATGAATCATCGCCTTCCAACATAGAATTACTCCATGCTGCGTCTCAATCATGGTTTTCAGGATCTGTTTACTTCACATACATTCATGAAGATTTATACTATGTCTCAAAGAAAAGATGCTCCATGCCAATACAATGCTCCGCTTGCTACTTGAATGTGGGCGATCATATATTTTTATCGTGGCTTAACGACATGTCATTTGACTTTCATACAATCGATATGTTATGCAACAGTTCGTTCCAGTCCTCCTATATTTCCCAATTTGTCACACAGCTAGCGATGTACTACAAGAACGTGCTCTGTTACATATGCTCGGATAAATTTAACATCAACGAGCATACGACATGCATAAATAGAGAGCCCTATCAAAACTATAGATTCTCCATGCTCATTGACTGGGACAGTGTTGTCGTGAGTCGCCGGGCATCTTACAATCAGGCATGCGAGATACTACCGAACGGAACCACGGTGAGAAGCAGTTTAAAGAAATATGTATACAGATAACAATTTTCACATATTGCTTAACAATTGTTATTCATTTGTAGGGAGAAAATATTGTTCTTCAACATGAAAAAGTGTTTGTTTGTTGGTATATGCATATCAAAAATGAGATATGTTACTAAATATCATTCAGAGGGATTGTAAATACATGTTAGACAACCGTTTTTTAGCATTATGTTTCCTTCAATAAACTTGCATTATCCGTATTTACTTATTACCGGACTAGAACAAAGGGAAATTGTGGGGAAATGTTTAAGAAATTTCAGGAGATTAGGACATAACCACCAACTTAAAGGTTTTACTGATAATATAATTCTACAACACGTAATTTTGTTAACAATTCGTATATGTCTTACATATTGATAACATGTTTTTGTTTTTTTTCAGAATTATAAGAATTGCAGAGACATATTGTGTCCTGTTGGGAAGGTTCTCGACGCCGATGGTCGGTGTCATTATGCTGCCAAAGAGTGGTTCGCCAGTCAATTCAGAATATTTGTTAATGTTACTATGGACGTTTCGATGGCATTGCCTAAAACGGTTACCGAAAACAACATTCATTTATTCTTGGATGACATTACATTTTACATAAACCCTACCGTTTCACAAATTCCCATTAAATTAGTTGAAGCACGAGTAAATATCGAGAAAACGCTTGGTGGTGGCAAACTAAACTATTTCGTTTTAGATTATGAGGTTGCTGTCTCAAAGGCCGATCCAGCAATGTTAATTTCACAAATTAATGAGTTCTTGGAAATGAAATGGACCGCTACGATGGATGGTAGGGCATTCAAATGCGGACACAAAATAATGAATTTTGATTTTGATTTGATAGACATTATTAACTATACGGAAGGTATAAGCATCCCTAAATTTTTACTAAATCTAACACGTGTTTATTTCAGAACTCCTTATCCGTATTCGAATTTTAATGGTCCTATTACAATTAGTAAGATTTACTTTTGTCACTTGATTGAATTGAGAGAAGACGAAGTGGAATTTCTCTACGACAAAAAAGTGGTGTATATTAAGAAATGGAGCGTATTTTTTGGTGACCAAGAGTTTGTACGGTCCAAGCAATTGGATGGAGCTAATGTTGTTAAACTGTGTTTGGATGACTTGCCTTTTCGTCAGTTGTCATCTGGTAATAAAGTGGTTTTTGGGACATTTGAATATTTAACACACTTGGTTACGAAAGTTGTGTTACCAGTTTTAAAGCAGGTTAAGTGAAAATAAACCTGATAACTGAGATACCAGCATGAATACTTCGACGGGTACCTAGTTAAAGCATACATGATCGATTTACAATATTTAACAATTTTCGAAGAAAGAAAATGGCAACAACAAAGGAATTTTTTAATATGGCAACGCACACCCTTTTCTTTCAATTTTGCATGGTTAACAAGTGTTGTCGTATCTACACATAATTTTAATTATACATGATTTCATGTTCATATAATGTTGTTTTGTCGAATTGTAGAGGTATGTCATACAAATGTATAAAGTTGGGCCGTGTGTTATCATGTTATAGTTGTATTTCCCCGCCGCGAAGCGGTAGGGAAGATTATAGGAATGTTATTGGTCATTCTTTCGTTCCGTAAGTCTGTCCGTAAAACCTGTGTGTCCGCTCAATTTATACTTAACCCGTCTACGGATTGTTTGTAAACAGTGTGTAACATGCATTAATCCGACATGCTGGCTTAAGGTGAAGGTCGGGCTTTAAGGTCAAATATTTTAGTCTTATGTTCGTGTCCGTTCTATATCTCAAATACCATTGAAGGATTTGTATATGAAACTTGGTAAAAAAATAAGGTCAGTAAGTAAAGATGCACAAGTCATAATTTGTTTGTGCCGGCTAAAGATCAAGATCATACTTAAAGATCAATGTTTTGCGCCTCCATTTACGTGTCCGCTTAATATATTTTTGTGACGTAATTAATAATATTGTTTGTTGGGAACGCACAGAAACAAACACACCAGTTTATAAGAGTTTCCATCTCGATTTATTTTTGTTGAATATTTTTTAATACAACGCTTTCTAATGTTCGTGAAATACAATTTAACAGCGCAGGCGGGCCAACATGGCCGCCGCGACACGAAAGCGTGACCGCTTTTTTTGCTGGCTAAAGGTGGACTTTTTTTTACTTAAAGTTTACATAAACATAAAATAAATGATATTTTTATAACATATTTGATTGGTTAAAATGCTTTACAGAACACCCGTGTTATTTACTGATTGGTTGGATAACAAGACGTTTTTCGGGAACGAACTAATTTTTAAGTATAAACCCATTTATTTACTAATACTTTTATATATTTGATTTGACTATTTAATGTACTGTACTGAGAGATAATTTACAAGGATTAAGATTTTTGTTGCATTAGTTTATAGAGTTTATTACAACTATATAATAATGCTTTTTTGACCGGTATAGAACAATGGGGATTAAAATAACTTATTATGATTAGAATTTTTGTGTTAATATTTTTGATTATTTTATTAACTGAATATCTTGTTAAAATAAACGTTTTTTAGTAGCAGGTGCATATATTTAAATATATTATTTTTGACCTTTTAAATCGCTGATTAAGGCTATTTTATAATGAAAGCAAAGTATGTACATGAAAGAAAATTTTATAATTATTAAAGATTTGTTATTAATTTTTTAAATTTTATTTACGTTATTATTGTTTTTAATATTAAAATATGTTTTTTATATTATTATGATATAAGATTTAATTATACTAGTTATTTTATTTATAAATATGAATGTAAATAAACCTTTTAACTTTTTTTATTTTTATTAAAACATTTTATTGTTTTTATTATAATATTAATAATATTTGTAACTTATATTATTAACATTATTTGTAATTGAATTATAATTATTGGTGTAAATAAACTTAATTAAAACATTTATTTTTATTTATGAAATTATGGTTGGACCTGCAGCTATGTTACACAACCTTTCTTTTTAATTTGATTAATGTATACTTTATGTTGTAAATTAATTACTAAAATTAAATTATTGAACTACGAAGTACATGATTAAATTGTTGATATAAATACATGCATGATAAACAAGTTGCGGATATAATAAGATTTTGACAAATGTTTTTGCTGAAATATATAACATTAGTTATTGTTATATAATGTAAATGTTAATTGGAATAAAGTGGAGCACATTATTTGTGGATTGTTGGACATTAGTACATTATTTGTGGATTGTTGGACATTAGTACATTTGTTGTTGTTTATGTAGTATTGAAGTTGCGGCTTGCGGCGAATACACTGTTGCTTGAAGTCGGGCCGGTTACTGCCGTCGCGAAGATTATGATTGATTTGTTTTTAAGTTGTGCAGGCGAATTGGGTTTATTTCTGTTGCTGCGAGGATTAAGATAAGCCGATTGTTAGGTTGTTTTTGGCGATTTGCGTGTGTTTGGTGTTTTCGATTTGATATTTGATGTTTATTTTGTGTCATTTGTTTTTGTTTTCGTTTTATTATTGTTGTTGTTGTTGTTTGTGTTGTTGTTTGTACTTTTGTTGTCGGTTTCAGCGTTTTTATTTTTTTGGGACATTAAGATTTTTTATTGGCCATAATGCTTATAAGGTATTAACTATAGCAGTTTTTTTTTTATGTTTAAGGCCTTGGAAGTATTATTTTCAATACGTTATCTACGCATGTTAAACAGTTGAACGGCTGCATTTAACTTTATAGTGTTAAACGTTACAAGTATTTTGTTTAGTGTTGCGTTACTTGTTGTTCTTTGAAAACTTTTGGCGTTGGGTTATTTTTTTAGCAAAAGGACCAAGCGTTTACTTTAAGAGTAAAAGCTGTGATGTTCCCATGCTTTTTATGTTTTTTAAGTAGTGGCTTTACTCCATTGTGGAAGGTTTTGTTTTGCGATGTTTATACTTTACATGCGCAGTTTTGAAATATATTTTTTTTATTGCGTTGTGTTGATACATTGGTTAATGCAACAGTTATTTAAAATAATGGCAAACATTTAGAAATATCCCCCCTTTATTTAATTTAAAAATAGCGTTATGAAAACCTATTTGAATGTTTAAGTAAAAACAACATTAATGATATTTATTAATAGTGAAATACTACCTTAAAAATATATAATATTTTGATATATTGACATTTTACGTACATGTATGCATACTTTTTTTAACATATTTAATTGGTTAAAATGCTTTACAAAACACCCGTGTTATTTACTAATTGGTTAAATAACAAAACGTTTTTCAAAAACAAACTAATTTTTAAGTATAAACCCATTTATTTACTTATACTTTTATATATTTAATTTAACTATTTAATGTACTGTACTAAAAAATAATTTACAAAAATTAAAATTTTTGTCGCATAAGTTTGAAAAGTTTATTACAACAGGTTATAATAATGCTTTTTTAACCGGTATAAAACAATAAAAATTAAAATAGCTTATTATAATTAAAATTTTTGTGTTAATATTTTTAATTATTTTATTAACTAAATACCTTGTTTAAATAAACGTTTTTTAGTAGCAGGTGCATATATTTAAATATATTATTTTTAACCTTTTAAATCGCTAATTAAGGCTATTTTATAATAAAAGCAAAGTATGTACATGCAAAAAAAATTATAATAATTAAAAATTTGTTATTACATTTTTAAATTTTATTTACGTTATTATTGTTTTTAATATTTAAATATGTTTTTTATATTATTATAATATAAAATTTTATTATACTAATTATTTTATTAATAAATATTAATGTAAATAAACCTTTTAACATTTTTTTATATTATTAAAACATTTTATTGTTTTTATTATAATATTAATAATATTTGTAACTTATATTATTAACATAATTTGTAATTAAATTATAATTATTGGTGTAAATAAACTTAATTAAAACATTTATTTTTATTTATAAAATTATGGTTAAACCTGCAGCTATGTTACATTTTATACCCTTTGACGGATTTTTATGACTTGGCCAACGTGTTTCAGTCATCAACACAATGTGGAGAAAGCAAAAGTTAATAACTCCTATTCAATGTCAAGATCGTATTTCAAGGTAAAATGTGTGAGCCTCTATTTTCTTGACCGGTGAATATCCTTTCGATCATTTGGTTTCAGTGAAGAATTTTGAATATGTTTTTNTTTCCCTAACAGGTACCCATGTATACACCTGGATTGAGAGGAGCAGATGTGGGATAAATGTCTCGCTCGGGAAAATTCCAGTGGTCAGGGCTGGATTCGAACCAGGGACCTCTCGATCTCTTAGCCAGCGTCCAACCATAAGACCACTGCTCCCACTTTTAAAAACCTTTTTTAGCAATTGTGACCATATTGATATACGGATCGGAATGATTTTAACATATTTTATATAGGATCATCTGTTGTATATAATGGCAGCGTACATAAATGCCAAAATTATAAGCGTAAAACAAACGCATGTCAATGAGTTCATGTTCTCGGCTCTCACGTACATGAAATATAAATCCCTATATTGAATTGAGAACTGTGTAAAATGGATAGTTCATTTATGCAAGTATGTTTTCTTTTCATTTGAGCTTGAGTGATAAAATGTCAATTCAATTATATTTCAGGCCATATATTTTATAATTAATGATGATTTGATCGTACAGATCAACGAAACTAAATCACATCAACAATGATAAGTGTAATTGTTTTAAATCTCAATACTATGGCAACACAAGATTTTTTTCTTTGTAAACTTGGTAACGAATAAATATAAGTATACATTTGATTGTAAATAACAATATAATACTATTAAATTTATATTAATATTTTCATCACACAACAAAGCAAAACCATAAACTCTCGAGTTATTGATATTAATAGTCAGTTAAAACATTTTTTCTTATTTGCTATTGTGTGAATCTTCAAATACAAGATAAAAAGGAATAATGAAACTTCATAAAAATGATCAGGAGAGACTTTTGAATGACACCCGCTAACTTTATTTAATCAAGCACAGAAAGAGTTTCAAATAACAGAGTGAGACTGTTTTACATATGTGACCTCTGAAGTGATTAATTCTTGACATTTGTATTCACCAGAAACTGTCATTTCACAATGCTAATAAATTAGGTAGAGAATACCATTCATTCTGCTTCGGCAATGTTGAAAACATTTTTTTTTTATATAATCGATCTAATTATGCAAGCAGAAGAGTGCCAGGTATACATTTTGTTACAAATGTAATTAATCACATAGTAATGTTCGTGTTTTATAATTCAATGTGTATGAAAAACCAACCGATATTCGTTTAATGAGTCGTCATTAAATCATCGAGGCGAGTGATGGTCATAGAAGGAGATTGATACTGAATGTTGCAATTTTGAAAATTACATCTGTGTGTACTGTTGTTGCTGTCTTTACCACATTTTCACAGCAGCTGCTCTTAAGATAAATACATAAAGCATGTATTGCAATCGTCTAATGTAATTTCTTATCATAGTGCAGTCATATTAAATGCACGTACTTAAATTATCTATTTGTTGATTGCGATAAATTTTCACTAAATAAAAAATATGACTTAAAATAAGCCCCATCCGGTTTGACCCTTTTTCGTTTGTTAATTGTGACGAAAGTTAAAAATACAAGCACACCCAACGTGCTTGTATTTGGTATTGAAGATTTTATAAAGAAACCTACAGTATTATTTGTTATTAACTGCTTCAATCTAAACTGGGTAATTACGCATATTATACGGTTTGCCACTCTGTTGTAGAGATTGGTAAATATGTTTTTACTGGTTTTGATATATTGTGTTGTCCGCATCAATATCCAAATGCGCAGCAGTAAGTAGGAAAACATATATTTCATTGGTATTTGGGTATTTCCGAATAAGTTGATCTGTGTGTTCATGGAAATATTTGAACTGTTGCTACTTCGTACTACAATAGTTTGACTTTTTCCAAAAGTCTATTACATAACTGTGTAATATAATTATATATTTATTTAAAAAGGAAAGAACATACGCGATATAATAAATGTTGAATAAATGACTGAACATAAATACTTTTCTAAGTATCGTTAAAGAAGTGTGTAATATGGGTATTGAAGTGAAATGAGTCAATGGAACACTCAGGTTTTGCAAACTCAAAACATACAAGTGATAACTTTTTTAGTAGCAGCAACAAGTGCAGTATGCTTAAAAAATACAAAAACGTTGATTTAACAATGAAATATATAAAATACGCGAAATAATGCATTCTCATGTCTGTTAAATTGCATTGTCTTATGCTATCGCAGCATGTCACTGCATATATGGACATAAAGTTACAAATAACGTTACTAATAATCTCGCATCTCTAATGCGTTAATTCAAACATGCAATATTAGAGTTAGTTGCGTTTAAAGAAACACAAGTGAATATAGACAAGGCCACAGATAACCAAGTATCAGCTTTTGGTTATTTCCAAGCGCAAACGCCTTTGCAAACGTAAAGACATTTTTTGGATGAAAAATCTTTCGTGTCAATACCCTTGGCTTTCATGGAAATACACTATTTCACATATAACAACAATAGGGAATACTATTGTTTTTCATATCGAATATGCACTAGATGCATTAGATTACGGGGAGAAAAAAGAGTCAGATTCACATGTCACTAAACTGGGTTACGTTATGTAAACCGCGTCCCAACCGACATCTACAACATCTGAAACAAATCCATATAAAAGGGAGTATCGAACATGTTATGCAACTAACGGGATTTTGTCATATCCATCATCATCATCATCATCATCATCATCATCATCATCATCATCATCAACATCATCATCATCATCATCAATCCCTTGACAGGTTCTGCCGTTGGGGGGATATGACATTGTCCATGCAGGTTTTTCATCTTACGGCATCGACGTCTCCTACCTCTAGCGTGCCCTGGAGAACAGTCTTGCACAGAGAGTCGTGTCTGGTGACGTGTCCAAACCAAGCCATCTTTCGTCGTTTGACGGTCGCCAGTAGGGACTCTTGTGGACCAACAAGTGTTGCAATCATGTAAATGTTGATACATTATGCGTGATGGATAGTACGCTACTGTGTGTGCATCCTGGTTTTGTGATTATGTTGTTCTTGTTTCAAAATTCAGAACATACTGTTGACTATTACTATTCAAGAAAAAATAAATAACAAAAGGAACTCATAATGATAATTATATATTAATATTGTGTTATGTAATGTGAATACACAAATCGAAAACGGAACTATGTAATGTAACATTTATAATCTAAATCGTAATTGCCCTGACAAACCAATTTGCTGACGTGATAATAAAGAATTTGCTAAACTGTGTAAAGTCAAAATAACCACGGGCCTAGGACATCTTGTTTATTCGATATACCGAATATGTGTTGCTACCAATGCAAGATCCGGTAACAATGGTTACAGAACGTTCTGAATGTGTACGTGTAACAATGGTGAGGACGAATTCATTTGATTGAAGATGAATGAGGTGTTTCTTAATGTAAGGTTATGGCGAATGTGTTATACGAAGGCTGTTGATTATGTGTCTGTTTATTTGACCACATAAGAGCTACATTATACCCAAAGTGAATACAAATTCAAAACAAAGCAGCACATTTAGGCCTATCTACCACAATAAGTTGCTTACCAGAAGGCGACGTTACAACACTCAATTGTTTAAGAAAGACCGATCATTCTGTTCAGCATTTGTAATGATAAAACATGTGTGTGTATTATTCATTAAACACGAAATATGCGTTACACAAACAAACACAAAATAAATGAATATAACATCCACGACAAGAATGCAGCAAATTTACAAAATCATGGTTTATTGGATTATATTGTATTTATTGTTTCTGGAGTTTCTTTTCTTTATATTAAAAGTTAAAGTGATTAATACGAATTTAATGAATAATTCTACTAAATAAACAACTGTAATAGACAAAGTCTGCAATACAAATTATAATTGCATATTGATGTTATCCTCTTAATGGCATTTTCTATTTCAGTTTAAATGTTTTTCTAGCAAAATATGTTATTATTTAGAACTGTTTTGATCCACAATACATATTATAGTTCAACCAGTGTTTTATAGAACAAAGCACGTTTTTAACTATAGTTTCATTTCTGATGTATAATTGATTGGTTGGAATCCATATAGTGTCCTTTGCCACATAATATATGGTATTTTCTAACTTATAGCATGTGAACATGTTAGTTTTGATGAGACAACTTATTGTACGGTAACTTTTTCGGCGTATAACCCCACGTTTCACCTTTACCTGACCTTTGTAAGTGTCCAATAAAATTCAAATAAAATTTCCCGCGGCTAGATACGATGAATACACTTCATTCAGTCCATTGGCTGATTTGAGCATAATCCTCCAGAACATTGGAAACATGACCGCGTCTTTATAGTATAGCATGTAACACTGTTTTACTGCGTGTTCAGCATGAAACAATTTTATCTCTAATGAAAGGCTTGGTGGATAGAACAGTTTTACACTCAATTCTTGACATCAATACAGTTTTGTGTGCCCCCTTTATATCCAGAGGATTGTCAGCGCCAGAGCGTTTGTACTTAAAGGCTATGTTCTCATATTGAGTTATTACTACCATATTGCTGCATGTGTAATAGTATATTTTAGTTCATTTAAGTATCGTTTTTCCCTATCCTGATATTCGTTTTTGGCCAAACCATTGTTAATTGTTTTCGAAATTGAACATTTAACATGTAAAAGAATAAAGTTTTAAACAAGCCGTCGTTCCAGCAGTGGAATCGTGACCTCACTTTAATACATTGCATTCCAACCCGCAAGGTATCAGGGTCAGTTCGCGGTCAGTAAACGGATCGTTGTATAATACAGACGCTATCGCGTTAACTAGTTAAACTGGAATGGTGAACTGAAATAACGCTTGTACGATATCCAGGTCGTTTCTATTTTTAACTGGAACTCTTATCAGACCAGAAATATGTTAAATGAAGATATTCGGCGATATAATTATGGTATGTCAATCATAGATTCTTAATGTGTTTTCAACAATACCACGATAAATATTATTTTTGATTAATTTAACAATCATTATTTCATCATTTTGACCAATTTATTAAGCATGAGCGCGATGATTCCCGATACTGTTAATAATCGAATCAAATAGCAATGCCCGACACACCACTAAAACAGGTTTGTTCATAGAACGCGCGTATAAATATTTAAAATATGTACGGATACTTCGCGTGTGGCCGGTTGGCTTATATGTTTGTATTTCACTTCAATTCTTCTTTTGTTTTTCTGTTTTGTATCTATAGATATATGATACGCAATATGTAATAATGTAAAATAAGCCGCAAAAACTCCGCATAACATCCCGTTCTACGTGTGATGCAGCTAAGAACTGCATGGAAAAAGACATTCACTATCTTTGATCCCATTCATTAATCTCTTTACCTTTCACCAACTCCAATCAACGCCGTATATCATTTTTTAAAGATATTTCTTGTTTCAATTAGTTTAAACAGATTGCTAAATACAATCGTTGTGTGGAAATTGAACGTTGCCTGTGGATAAAAACAGACACAGAATGCACATACATTAGTAGCAATAATGGTCATTGAGCATGATTACAAGAATAAAGTGCACAAGCCATTTAACTAGTTTAGAGTAACGGATATTTCATAACATTTACATCACGTCGAAGAAACGTACAACACAGATTTAAAGTTTGATCCTTTTTAACCCTTTTAACCCTTTTAAACTCCCGGTCCTTTGCAAAGACCGCAACTTCTTTTTAAATATTACAATTATTGTGTATAACATACATTTTTGCCGTTGTGTCAAATGCATTGCAATTCAAAGAGATGTGGAGAAGCTCTTGTAGAAACCGTATTTTGAAAGTATGCATTATATCTAAATCGTTCATTTCATTTTTTCTCCTTATAGTGCTTACCTGCATAATAATGCAGATAACACATTTCCTATTTGTGCGTCAATCAATTTACCTATCCAAACTAACCATTTAAAACATATAAGTAAGTACACGTTGTATTCATTAAATATAACACACAGGTAGAAAGTATTGCTTTATACTATCAATGTATGTAATTCTAGAAACATAAACCGAGATTCGGGTGCATTACCACAATAGACGCATATATTTTAATAGTCTGTTATAAGGTACATTTATTGCAGCAGTATTTATATTGAACGAAGCAGGGAGTTGTCATACGCTTTTATGGAGGCATCAACAGATATGGCCAAAATTAGAATATTTGTGTTTAACGCAAGCATATATATGATCCAATATTTCAGGGATAATGACTCACTTATTTTAGAGTGCAAGTTGGTGGGACATTCAACGTCTATGCCAGACGTTTTATGTTCATTTGCTGCGTGTTAACATTCACTTCTAATTTAAAATATCCGTAAGTAAATATAAACAAAGTGCAATATCAACAGTCAAAGACTAGCAGCAAAGGTATTGTAACGAATTGAATACTAACTAGGCGTGTTAAATCAAACATATTTCTCCAGCTATGCAGCATGTGATATTTGCATGAAAGTATGCATTTATAAACACCTGTACTACCAGTGTAACGATCTGTCCCTTGTATATATATAGTAACGGCTAGCTCACCGGACGAATCGTACAGACTGGTTATAATACATTTTCCTCGTGGCTACCTTGCCAAGTTGATTGGAAACAAACAAAAATAACAACAATAATTATATCGATACTACACTATTCTGACCAGAAAAACCTATCTCCTTAAAACTACAACCCTGATTTATCTCTGATGAAACTCAACCAGAAACCATCAAATTCGAACCTTTTACCATGAAAACTGTTAGTATAAACTCACATTGTACTCCAAAATGATAGGCATTTAAACCTTTATCTCAAACATCATACACAAAACCACACACACTAAACCCTATGCATGAAACACCATGCATGAAACCATATGCATGAAATCATATGCATGAAACCCTATGCATGAAACACCATGCATAAAACCATATGCATGAAACCATATGCATGAAACCATATGCATGAAACCCTATGCATGAAACCATATGCATGAAACCATATGTATGAAACCATATGCATGAAACGAGGGCAAAATACAGGTTCCTTAATCTCACACACTGACTGAAAAGACCTCTAATAATGTAGTTCGCGTCTAGACGGTATCTCAATAATCCAAGTCCTACTACCGAACCACGGGTTTGAAGCCCAGGGTCTCCTAGATTTCGCACGTATCGCAATGATCCGTACAGACAATATAATAAAGAGTCCCTTTGTATCAGCCAATAATGTTAAAATAATTCCCCTTCCGTTCGTAGGGTGTGTTAGTGTATGTGTGGTCTTTACGATGTTTACCTAGCGTTCGCTACGTTCAGAGAGAGAAAAATTACTGTCGACCCGCTCTTATATACCCCGAAAATTTTTGGGCGATTTAATTATCCGGGCCAAGTCTATGTCGACTGTACAGGGAGATCAACTTTTACGACAACGGTTTTCCGACAATCAATTTCCGGATTTGGGATTACAAGCCACCAAGAAAAAAAGTTATGTGACTGGCATCATTTTCGCTACACCAGTACGCGTTTATTGTAATGTTATATTTCAATACAATGTTTAATTGAAAATCGGAAGTTAAGTGTAAAAGAGTTGCAAACAACAAACAAATAATTAATAACCCTAAATACCATGATTCAAAGAGTAATATTTCACTATCTTACTACATTAATATATTTGCACCGTATTATTCAAAGTGAAAATGGCAAAACATAATACTTATTTATTTTACTTTCCACCGGTAAATGAGTTACTCGTTTAAACGTCACATAAACATTATTAGATCGTATTAATGCTGATATTTAATAAATATGTGCACCAACATAAAAGCTAGAAATATTATAAAATCAACGTAAAATATATTTTGTAATCACATGCACATACTTTTATTTGTACCAGAATGTGAACTGGTATGACATGTATGATATGTATCATGAATCTTCAATACCCATCCATGCTAGCTTAAACTAAGATTACACCTTGTCGCAGAAGTGAAATTATATTCTAGAACATGTTTGGTTGATTCATACGATTATTGCTTGAACATGAGCTAACTATTACATTCATTATATATTTGGGAAGTACGTGCTTTGATATATTAAGAAAAAAACTGTAAGTTTGCGATCTAAACAGATAAACAATTGCTCTATGAACATATGGATTGTCACAAATGTCGGCATATAATACTGATCTACACCATTCAAACAATTCTGACTTAGAATCCTTACACCTAATTCTTTGGAAGACATTTCGATCCATACGTGCTCTGACGTTATACTTCATTATACGTTACCATCACACACGTATCATAAACATGACAGCCGACCGAGTTTGTGCGCAATGCTATTATTGTTCGAAGCAGGCTAATCTGGTACGTCATGTTTGCTTAATTCCTGTTTATTAATACCACAGGAAAGAGTTAAAGGTGTATATGTAATTGCATCATCACAGATAATTCCTAATTGTATAATGGTAAAGTATAATGGTCGTGCACAGTGTTGTTTCTTAATAATATTTTCGTATTTGATTTATCCGGGTTTATACCCATCGATAGTATTGGTGTTTAGAAGAGTCAAAAACAATCTACAGTATTATAATGCCGATAATGCAGCGTATTGAACACGTTGCTACCTATATACGACGTCGTGTATATGTTTTACTACGAAACATTGTGTCAATACACTACTTTATCAGGCGAGTTTCATCTTTTCTGGTATGTATGGATTAGAGAACGGAACATCCAGTTATGGTAGGTACTTATTTTCAATAACAAACTTATTACAAATGCGCGTAGTTGCAACCGTTACATTGATTTTGAGCTAAACATGAAATATATTGATTTGAAGTAATGCATAAGGTGGTTATTCTGTTAAAATAACCAATAACATTAACTCAACTTAAATGAAACAACATGTACTTTGATACACTGTACATTATACATTTTAAAGTACAAAACAGGTTACGAGCACATATTTTAATCATTCAAATGCTTTGTTTGGAAGGAAATTACAAGTCGCTTTATGTACAGGTTTTGCACAGAGCATGTATTGGTTGTGCAACGAACTACAACTATAGTGTATAGGCTACTCAGCGAAGTACCCAATTTGTACTTCGATGGCATGTGTATTGACACAATGTTTCGTAGTAAAACATATACCCGACGTCGTAGAGAAACGAACTACGCTTTGACGTCGTCAGCTCCCGGTGGAATATATAAGATTAACAAATCAAATGTGAAATGAAACACATTAATACAACACGTTATGCAAAAACATGCAGACNTTAACTTTTATTTTAATTTATATTGAAATATATGTATAATACGTTTTTACACATTTTATATAAATAAATAAATATTTGACAAAATCGTACAGTCTCACTTTAAGCCATATTTCTGGCTTTTTATTGACTGCTTTGAAATGTGCGTTTATTAAAACAACATCACATTAATAGTAGTATCAGAATTCTTATTTCATGAACGCGAACAATTAATTCATATTATCTTCTTAGTATGTCAGAACATTTTAAGTATATTATAATGGACTGAGAAGGACTCACTCAGTTTGTTCTTAATGTATAAGATTTCATTTCATTGCTTCTTCCTTATACACACAAATAAAATATGTTCGAAGAATACACAATAAGCGTATGCTCATTTTCAACCGATATGGCAGGCTTAACTTGTCTAAGGGATAACAGCCCTGATGTTGGCATACATCCGACTTAATTCATGTATCTTTTATAAAATCTAAACATCGCATTTATGACTAAATTATATAAGAATATGTGTTGGTCCCGACCCTATTCATGATAAAGTTTTGTTGCTACGTTCAATTAAAAAAAAACTGTTATATATATAGATCAATGTGTTACAAAAAGTTTGGAAAAAAATATGTCATTCAATATCATTATTAAAGTGTTCGAAATACCTAGGGCATAGAAAAAAGTTAAATAAACAAATCCTTTCGCAGACATTCCTTCTATATGTTAAAATGGCAAAAAACAACTTACGTGTTTGCTCTTATCATTCTACTGCATAAGCATTGCTAAACGAAAGTTGTAACTATAAAACCAAAATATTCGTTTTGTCAGTGATAGGTATACATTGCGTACCTGGCTATCTAGTAATTGTTCTTGTTTTTTTATTCCAACAAATATAGATGTAATTATGCATAGTGTGTGAGATTTGTCTCTATAGATACAAAACATTCAGGAAACACTTAGTAACGAGTAATTATATAATTTAATCATCATGACAACGTTTTCCTGCGAACAAAGTAACAACATTGCAAAACAACACAAAGACCAACATAAAGCAGAAATACCATGCTATGTTTTTACATCTTTATATGAATCTCTTCTGAACCTAATAACTTAACCTACATGTGTTGCGGTACTTATATATATAACGCGATTAAACAATAAATGCTGAGGCGAATATTTCAGTTTAACCAATTAATTATCAATCACGATCGAAATGAATTATATTTTCAGCAGTAACGGGTTTATATATTTTATCACATGATCACCGTCGTCCAAAGGTTACAATAACATATTACCAGAAGTGTACACGTGCAGAAATGTTGATTAGATTTCGCTGGTTTACTGTTAATTGCGTTTCAAATAAAGATTGTATTACTTCGCATGTAATTGTGTTTACAATTACAGGATCTGGAACTTATCCTTATATTTTGAAGTGTGCAATATCTTTGAAATTAGACAGTGTACAGTTAAACATAATAAAGACACATTGTTTGTATGTGTGTTTGTAACTGAAGTGCCACTTTAATTTGTAAAAGAAAACATGTTAAAAAAAAACATCCGTTGGCCATGAAACGGACCTTCGTCACATCTCCACATCTTTTCATTCCTTAATGATACTTTTACCTTTATTAGCCATCAACATGCTAATATGATATTATAATTTGAACAATGCATTTTGTGTGTTATAATTCTTCAAGATTAAAGCAAACAGACGCATGCGAGAAAGCATTCATTTGGTCTCAATGCCGGCATTCACTTTTTCCCGATCCATGTACATCTCCTCACAAGCGGGTTGGAAGATATGTCATCGCGTTCTGGACAGTTTAAATGCAACCCAATTTTCCCTAACTTCTAGATAGGTTGCGATTCAATGTTTCAATTCTAAGTATCTAATTACGTTACACATGTAAAATCAGGAATCAAACGCACTGAAATCTAAATATCTGTATTTTTAATATACATTAAAACACCATTTGGAATAAAATCGGTATGTACATAGTCAATAGATAGCTTACAACATCATATATGTATTTACCTTACATGTCCACGATAGAGTTTAGAGAGTTGAGAGGGTTTATTTCAACAAACATAAGGCTATAAGCCCATGAGTACACACATATTAAACACAATATATTCACAAATGATCAAGGACGTACAGAATTGTGAACAGAACCAAGATCAAAACCTTAATATAACACATTTGTTTACACTTAATCGTATTTTGTATTGTTATATATGGTAGATAAATAAATGAGAGAACTTGGATAAAAACCATTGATTATATAGGTCAGGTCTTAATCTAAAAGCTTTACAAACAAAAATGGATAGATATCGTACACTTTTTTCATTGTCGGTCTGTAAGAGTTCAATAAAGTTGATCATGTTTGTGTTCTTCCAATAGTATTTATTAATGTACTTCTTACGTAAGTTAATAAACATTGGGCATTCAAGTAAAATATAAAACGTGTCCTCAAGAACGTTACAGTATTTGCATGTTCTATTTCCAAACCGTATCTGTTCAGGCTTGTGCCATCTTCCTGCTTCCACTTCAAGTGTATTGGCAGATACTCTAAAACGAGTTAACGCAATTCTAGTTTTTGAATTATTTACTACATGTAAATATGGTTGGAACTTGAAGCTACTATACATTCTATAACTTCTACATCTGGTCGTGTTTTCCTTTTTTCACTTGACCAGGTTTGCAAACACATATCAGATACTCATTGTTAAGCTCTGCACACAAATATATTAATATCTCCTACCCCTTGAAAAAATATACTTCCATAAATCCTAATCTGTCAAATAAATCCTTGAGAGATTTAACCCAAGACTTTGTTCTGGGTATAAAGCATAATCATGTAATAGCATATCATAAATAATTGTTATGTACGTGACACTCTCAGATTGTTATATTTTAAACTAGTACTTAAAAACACAAATGATACTTTTTTATATTAATGGCACACGTCCAAGTTCTCCATAAACGAAATTATTTTGTGTTTGCAACCTCAAACCCTACACGTATTTACAGCATCGTAGATGTATTCTTTCAATCTGAACACTTTTATTCAACCCCCATTCCTCACAACCATAGCTTAGAATAGGTTCGATAAGTTTATTAAAAAGCTCAAGTCTATGATTAACTGATATATCTGGGTATTTTACTAAATTTTACATCATCTTGTTGATTTCTGTAAGAGCCTGTCCTGAGAGTGCGTCATATGTTAATGAAAACGAACCCCCTGTGGTAAGTAAGATATAAATAGCATCTAATAACGTCGATCATTTCAGTTTCGATACACATGCAAAAACAATATAGACATACATTAAGACATTTGTTTTATTTCGCATGTAGCATCGGTTTACTACGTCTTACAGAGAGAATGGTCAATATTTAAAGTTTGATTCTGAAGATTAAATGTATTCCAAACAGTAATACATTAAACGAGCCCATTTATTTTTCAATAATAAGGGGTATATTAATAATAGCACTGTATTAAATATTGCTTAAAAAGGATTAAACATCATTACAATCGTTCAATGTTTTGATCAGCTACTGATGACTATCATTTCATATGGGTAACGGATTCGTAAAGAACAACGACTTCTTTAGAAGCAATTTTTAATAATTTGCATGAGTATATTTTCATATGGCATGAACAGAGAGTTCGCTTAAAGGCTACGTTATCGTTACCGATCGCCAAAATCGCATCGGACGATTACACTTCGTGGTTGGCGATCAAAATTGAGTTTTTCATGAGCGATTAAAAAATGGACCCTCTGCTTTTTAAATGCACTCCCTAAATTCCTGTATTCAGGGCGTATACATCGCCAGAAATGTCGATATGAATACACAGATACCACCCTTACTGAATAGGCCAGAGGGGATAATGACAACCGCCTTGTTAAAGGGACTTGTCCACAGATTGGGGAAATCACAATTTTCCAATTTTAAATGAATAAATAGTGAGATAATACTAATGGCGAAGACTCATACTAAAAATATTTTCGCTTATAAGTAATCGTCGCTGAAAAATGATAACATTATAAACCGTTTCAAACCCTTAATGATTGAATAATTTTTGAAAATGTTGTGGTTTTCGTTTTTGTTTTGTAAAAATAGGTAGATTGATTTTATTAATAAAAAACTAAACTATAAGCTGAAATAGATTGCCGATTGGTTTAGGCGATATCTTGTTTATGGTTTAGGTGGGGTAAACGTTTTCCTTTATTGTTTAAAATTTCTTAAATTATAGTATTACTTTATACCGGAGCTTTTGAGTTCCGATGTTCACATTTTATGTAAACGTGGTTTACAAAACATCGGATTAAGTCAGAAAACTGTTGCAAAACATTGACAAGGTGCTAAGCATCGATTCAAACATCGTTTTTTTAAAACAAGCTTAAAATGCAAGAGCAAAATATCCCTATACATGCTTATGTTTTAATAATATAGTTCACTTTTCTTTAATTCACTGCGCTATTCGTTTTTGTTTTAGAGATAATTTGTTACGACATGTTACTGTTACAATACATTTTAATACCATCAAATTGATTAATAGCCATTGCCTAATATCGTACAATCGACATGATATGCGTGTTGATGGAATGTCAAAGCTTCGAAAGCATAGCTCTACATGTACACATGGTTGAAACAATAAACGGGTTTCTGCATCAGTATCATGGTTACTTATCGCAAAACAATTAAGATCAAACAGCGGAGTCATACATGTTTTTTGTATTGTGAACATAAATAAATACCTAACACATACCGCATAATAGTACCTGTTTGCCTTGAACTACGCCAATGTGGTCGTTAGTGAACATTTCATTAAATATATTTATGAAAATTACCAATCATGTGTACATAATGCAGATAATGCGTGCAAACAGTAGGCATCCTGAAAGTATGCATGACATTATGGATCATAAAATTTATTATATTTTAGTTGTGTTGACAATAACAGTGTGCAACAAATTATTATGATGCTGCTAATAGCCATCTCAAAGACATCGCGTTAACGTTTGTTTATGAAGTTTGTATTTAAACAAGTGGAAAATCATGTCTCATTTAATATAAATTATTGATTTACGATCATCAGAGCATATACTGATGTTATTTAATACAATAATAAGTGCGCTGATACGTTTAATGCATTACATGTAATTTAAAAGGATTATTTCAGTATTAATATTGTACTAAGTAGCCTTTTATACTTAATTTTCATTTTGTTTTCATACTAAGCTTTGATGGTAGTAAGTGCTTATTTCCAAAAAACAAACAACACATATGCTCGTATTAAACAATGACATATAGTTAAGAAATATATTTCACGAACAATTACTAGGATTGTTTTTATATGTTAACTGCTAACGAGTTTGACTTGTTTTACTGCCTATTAGTTTCGTACCATATATAAGGGCTTTATGAAGTAGTGTTTTAATAATATATTGCGTACTCTATTAGTAAATATACGGTGAAAATAGTAATACGTTTAATCTTTATCATAACATTATTTTATCATCATACACAATTATTTTTTACACGACAATATATATATATATATATATATATAT
>VMBQ01005160.1:0-33656 GCA_007657795.1 Dreissena rostriformis
TAAAGTTTTAAGACAGACAGAATGACGGACAGACAGAATGAAGACAGGCCAAAAACAATATACCCCCTTCTTTAAAAGGGGGGGGGGATAAAATTGCAATTTTATTTAAACGAACCTAAGATCAGATGATGATCTTTACAAACATTATCCGCTTAAACTGGATCTCAGAGGACAATTTCTAAGTTTAAAAGATACTATTTTAATTGAAGCTATATAAACTGAAATTGAACAATTATCGTTAACCAGGATATAATATACAGTCTACTCTCGTTATCTCGAAGTCGACGGGAACAAGACAAATGTCGAGATAACGAGAGCTCGAGATATCCGATTAGGCGTTTTCACGAAACTCGAGATATGCGATGTTTATTAATATAGATAGAGAAGGAAAAAAGTTGGGACATAAAACTTACCTCGACATACCGAGAAACTCGAGATATGCGATGTCGAGGTAACGAGAGTAGACTGTAAAGAGTCTCTACTAAGACACGCTATAATATTATCGGTGGTTACTTTATTTATAAGTGAATACAATTTGTCTTGTTTTGTTATGTCTAATGCATGTGAAACTAGATGCCCAACAGCAACATCTCGAGTCTATGCCAAGAAGACTTGCTAATTGTTAAACATCTTTTGCATGGCCATGACCTGAGTGTGACCTTAACCCTTTGAGCGCTGAAACCGGATTTTGAAGGCCTTTGCAAACAGTTTGGATCCAGATGAGACGCCACAGAACGTGGAGTCTCATCAAGATCCAAACTGTTTGCTATTCTTATAGTATTCTTTGAAAAAAAATCAAAGAAATGCCAATTTTAGAAATTCAGCAGACGAGATTTTAGCAGACGACAAATTTCCCAGCATGCAAAGGGTTAACATGCAATTGCTTAGGTCTTGCGCACGATACACCATCAGCATATGGTGGAAAACTGTGGCAATTATTTTATAACATTGAATGATGAATGGGAAAGTTACAGTCCAAGCTATATTATGCCTTAACCGATCAATTAACCACAAAGTGTGACTGACGTTTGAGATTGGGAGACAGGAGAAATGTTTTACAGTCGACACGCCATTTCCATGCTAAACATTAGTGGTAGGCTTTACAAAACTGTTTAATAAATGACGAAGAGACACTCCGGACAAGCTTCAATAGGCCAAAATTTGATATTTGACATCAAAGTTTTACCTTGACCTTAGGGATAGATAAACGGGTTTTAACACTCGCTACGCCTTCTCCTCGTGATGATAATTATTGGTTAGTTACTTTAAAAGTACATGATGAATTAAGAAGATACAGCCTGGATAAACTCGGACACACTGACATATATAACTCGACCTCTGTGAAAGTTATCTATAAAGCTTTCCGCAAGCGGTATGAGAAAAAACGTTTATGCCTACGTTATGTGTTAAGACATTTTGGCGTGATTCTCTTATTGTATTCGTTTGATTTTACTCATAACAAAAGCATGGATGCATTTAAAATAAGATTCATTCAAACTATTATCTCGTTTAGCAAGAAATTTTGCTCACTTCAATTCATAATATTTAAGTGTTATTTATTCAGTAATTTTAACATTTTCATAAAAGGCGATGATTCATCTTCAGCTCGACACTTTCCACTAATTCACATTGATCAAGCAGTGTTTAAGATAAGAAACACATAGCAATTTTATGTCCGCATCATATTGTCATACTTTTCATCTTATAGCGGTTTCAACCACGTAATTCTTTCTTCATTTTTTTTATTCAGTATAGAAAAGGACAGTGACAATCTATGCAAATGCATTCCTGTCGAAAGTACTAAGACTTGACAATGTCACATTCGTCTTTTTACAAAGAACGAAAACGTATTAAAGAAGATATCATCGTTTGTAAAAGGACAAACAGAAACACGAATTTATGGTATATACAGGTGAGGGTGGGTGGACCTTTTATGTTTTAATGACACAACTTATTCACCGAAACACATTTCTACAATAAAAAAAAAACATTTTGGAAACAATGATCCATTTGCTTCGACGAGGAAATTCCTAAAATAAATAAATACGCAAACACATGTCTACGCACTTGATATGAGTACCTGAAATAGTGTTGAGATGGGAAGTTGATAAAATAATACCTTGATTTTCGAGCGTTTGCTACAGCATTGGCTTTGTTTCACTTTACATCCGTAATAACGCGTTCAAAGCAAAAAAAAAAAAAATGTATTAAAATTACTTTACGAAAGTTATGCACAACTTCTGTTGTACACGAATAAAACGTTACATTTCATATAATGTTGTTTATCATAGATTATTCTCAGAAAAAAAAATATTTAAAAATATAAATTATAATAAATATGAAGTCAAGATAATAAGTCATAGCACATAATGTTGTTTACAGAATATACTGCATTTATATTTTAGAAAAGGTCCAACATACAATGTGTCAAAAGTCTCTACTGCATCCAAATATGTTTGCGTACAAATAAAATTGTACCACACAACATTAGAATAAAAAATATCAATCAAAACTACAACATTCAACTTAATTACAGTTTAATTGACCCTAAATTGGACTATGTACAAGAGAAAAAAACATTTGTGCGGTACAAAAGCATGCGGTTATTAAAATTGAACATTCATAGGTACCCAATATGGTTACTAGACGCTCATACGCCCCACAGGTGTTGAGCCCACATGTGTTGAGCCCACAGGTGTTGAGACCATAGATGTTTTTGCGGAAATCAAGTACTGTCTAATAAAGGTCATGTAATAATAAATGAACTGGAATGGATATCCGATTCATGCTGGTTTAAAAAATCTTTGTTTAAAAAGTAAAAATATTGATAATAAAGAATTTTCTAAATGTATAATAAATCAGTATTCAATTAAAAATTTTCTCATTCCTGAAGCATGACGTCAATGTCATAAATAATGAAGCAATACAATATAATAGAATCAAATTAAACGTTAAATGTTCATGTAAGTTTCATAGTTTCACAACATTATACTTTGCCATTGTCAATAAGTGCTCCCGTTTAATATCAAACTATTAAAAGGTGCTCATAAATTATAACGAAACGCTTACGCTCAAAGAGAAAATAACCGTTGTTATCTAATGAACGATTGAGGACACGTTTATCAAAAGATATCGCCAACCTTTGCAATGACTGGTGACTCTTGACGCAAGACATATACCATGTTATTTACCAGTCGTGACATTTAAATCAATATAAACTAATAATTGTAAAAAAAATACTGTATTTTAGAACTTTTCTTTTTTCGTCATTCGTGGTTTAAAGTCCCTTTAAAAGCTGAGTTACAAGGTTAATGTAATTATTTTGAAAAAAATATGTCCAAATTTTTTTCAGATTGTGCCCATGTTGACATTTTTCACAAATGAATGATGAAAAAATCATTTTGTCAACACAAAAATGGAATAACGTCGGTGTTTGTAGTTCAGTTGGGCTTAGGGTTATGGTAAGGGTTAAGTGATATAAAAACATGCAATTTCTCTATTTGATAGGGAGAAGACAATACCCGTAAGGTTTCTTGTCCTATTTAGCCACGTGAAAGTTGTGTTTATATGGAGTAAAATTTAATATTACATAGTGTTACTATAAATAGAAACAAAATGACGTCGCGAGCGGGCCGTTATTCGTATCTAGCGGGCCAATGTTAATTTATATCTGAACAATCGGATCGCGCGACCTCAACTGAACACAATGGCGTCCACATTCAATTTTGGCCAACGGTGATAAATAAAATTAAACCATACATCTTCGAAAGAATTGAAAATGACGCAAATAAAACGTAGCAAACAAGTGGAATAATTAAACTTTTGATTGCAACTGAAACCGTTCTGAAGATTAGATTAACGACACTCTGAAATTTAACATGATTCATCAATGCACATAATTTAGTACTTCCTTTTTCCGTTCTTCCATCCATTCATCTAAACATTTATTTTAAACAACTGTATTAAGTATTTGTTCGAAACGTTTGTATCGAATACTAACTATTCTTACCAACGATTTACATTTATTTTTTCATTTCCTTATTTATTAAACTGAAATAGTTTTAACAATTGAGTGTTTATACTATACATCCTGTTATTGTATAAAATTACAGACCCGTTAGGTTTCTAGCTTCAGATATGTGTGTATTAGCATGATTTCAACGCTTCATTCTATATTTTTACTTGAACATGCATATGCTTATATCTAAAAATCGAACTGACAACAGTGTTTACGAACACAATGTAAATGTTGAACTACTTGTGTAACAGACTTTCATTTAAAATAAAATTGAGTACTTTTTTTAAGAACACATCGAATAAAAACCTAATTACTACTTTTAAAACAGGCAAAATAAGATACTCAATTCTTTACCCTAATACCGGAATTATTTGTTTTCAACACTCACTTGTTTACACTTTTTTATTCGTCTGTTAGAAATATATTAAATTTTTGATTTAATATTGTATCATTATTTCAAAGTTATAATTCATGGTAAAAAATACAAAAGTTATATTATTTCAATTATATAAAATTAAAATCAAAATTTAACACATTTACACTGTATTGATTTTGGCTGGAAATCCCAAATGACATGAAACACCTGAAAAAACACTAAGATTACACAATTTTTACTCATTTTTATAAATATTAAATTTGATATTTGAAAGTCAATTATATGTACACATACAAAAAAGGTAAGGCATCACTGTAAGTAAAGTTGCTATTATAATTGTGTCATGATTCAACCTGAAGTACTCTATGATTAATATAATTAAATTAAGCTAGAACATATTTACTGTTTCATCAGTTTTATTTGTTTGTAGAAAGCCACATTTTCAGAACTGTTGCATAAATAAAATTGTATTATTTTTCATTTGGTGAGTGGCATTATGTCCTAGTATATTATGTATGAATGATCATTTTCAAAAATATTTCAGTTATGAAATTTATAGGGATGCCGTCCGTCTGTAATAGCGAAGACCAAGGTTGGATTCCAATGTTTCTAGTTTTGTAATTTAGTAGTTAGAACCAATCACACAGATGCCATGACATCGATTTTATCAATGCATACATTTGTCTAATAGTAAACTAAACATATATTCCACTACTATTGGATAATTGAAATTGTAAATATTGTTTTGAATAACGCTACATTCCTGGAATAATGTAAATGTATCATAGAAAATAAAAATGGTTTGTTATCTTGGATATCAATTGCTGCTGTTCTTGTCCTGATTTTTTAAAATATTATATTAATAAAAAAATCAGTGACGCATTGAACAGAATCAAAGATAACCTTCCAGTAAACTCAATTCCTAGAAGGGAATATTACGCTCGCATTATCCAAATATTAGTAAGAATAATTACGTTAGGAAAACGTTTGTACGACCTTAATGGAACGGTACCATCATGTTCCATAACACAGTTTAATGAACTTTGGTAAAGATCAGCTGGAAGCTGTAAGATATATTGAATGTTATCTAAATTTAACAAAACTCTTAAACGAATGTCATTACATGTCATTTTTTCATTTTTAAGAAAATGATGTTATTTGTTTCATCAAAAGATAGTTTGATAATTTCAGGCTTACATTTTTAAACCTCGATACCGTCTTGATGTAATATGATGTAATCGTTTAATTTGAAGCGTTTGGTACTTTTATATACAATATACGGTACGCGTATTTTTGACATGGGAAGGTAGTACATTATTTAAAATAAATTTTAATTGTTCATAAACAAATATTGCAGATTCGCATTAGCATTTGCTATTTGTACTCACTGATGCGTCAGACACTATCAAACTACAACTCATTGTATTAAATCGTTTTGAACGTTCCATTATAAAACCAAAGATCAGATAAGTATACTTGAATGCGCTTAAAATTAAGTTGTGAAAGTGATGACATTCGATTATTTGTAAAAACAAATCGCATTTGGAGTGAAGCAATTTTATTCAAATACTTATATAATTATGATACGCAAGTAATCTAGAATAAAGCATTTAAACAAAACGGATTCAAATGCTTTATTGTGACCATTGACTAGCTCAAATTATGGAGACGATTTCAGGCTCTGTTGATTTCAGACAACTGTAAAACTTGTGAACTCCATTCTTTTCCTTAACAATTTCACTGTCAAATAGGCATAAGAGAGTCCTTATGAAAAAAGTAGCTTGTCAGTCATGATGACATTTTGATAGTTTAGTTGTTACACTCGCATTACATTTCAAATTAAATTGAATTGTGTTTTAATGGAGTGACGGTTTTCTAATACAGCTATGCCAATCATGTATACAGGGCATTTATGCCTAGCGTCTAGAAAAAAGGCCTTGGCAAACAGCGTTTACCCAGATGAGACGCCGCATGATGCGGCGTCTCATCAGGGTCTGCGCTGTTTGCTTAAAGGAATTTCTGTAAAAAAATATTCTAAATATAGAAATAAATGTACTAGACATCCCTAATTTTGGAAATAAATTGATCAAATTTAGAAGGATGAGAGAGTCCACTAGGCATAAATGGGGTTTACTTACGTTCGTAACATGCTATTTACCAAAACAAGTGTTATATTTGAAAGCCCGCAAACGCCTCTATAAATAATTGTACCGCATCAAATGCGATGTGTGTCACGTGTTGCTTTTCTTTTCAAACAATTTGGTATGAACAAGTGCAACTTAAATAATCACAGCTAATATTTAACACGAAGTTCATAAAATACAACGTGTGTCGTATAATATAAATTATATAATTCGGTTCGCCATAACGTCTGTGGCGTATCATCAATGGGTATGCTAGAATTGGTGATGAATTTATTACTAGAATTAATAACACGAACAATGCACATCATAACACAATTATAGTGGTAATTTCGAGATACAAATTCGTCATTACGAGATAAAAGTAGTTATTGCGACATATTGAGTAATAACGACATCAAAAGTCGCAATTACAAGATTATTTGTTTAGTATCTTGTGCATTCATTTACCTTGTTAAAACACGATATACGCGCGTTTCCAATAAATTACCGCATAGTGTTGGATTGTATCATTTCTATGGTAATTTTAATTACCATCCCCATTTCAAGAGGAAGATAAGTTATCGTTTATGTGACCCTTGAAAGCTGTCAACATCTTATGTTTATTTATGTTGTTTTTATTTTCTTCCTCTGGACATTTGTATCTGTATTATACTGAATAGTTAATTTATGATTTATATTGTTATGTGTATATGTATATAGGATTTCAGGAACTAATAGATATTTCAGGAGATTGTTAAACTTTTTTTTCATTTTGTGAAAAAGAACGTTTTCTTTCACGAAACCATAATTGTATGAGTTATGCTGCGAACGTTTTAGGGGTTGATTTCTTACATGTTTCAGATACCTAGAATTGAACGGCCTGGTAATTGCGCGGAACGCTCCCTCGCTTATTATTGTCAATTTATTTGAAAATCCATCAACACTGGATAAAAGTATGTTTCGGGCAAATGCTTATGATGAATTCATGATTTATCACCGTGTATATTGAATGGTAACCATGACCTGCTTCCTGACATGTCATTCCGTCTCAATTCAAAATCCAACTATGATGAAGAAATTATGCGGCGGACAAAGTGTTTATAAACATTTCTCATATTTGACGCTTGCCGGTAAATTTGTAACCTGACCTTGGCCCAACAGGTCTGGTTCTTGCACTCGAAACTCCGTCTTCTATTGTTTATCACTTCTGCCAAATTGTTTTAAAAATCCGTCGAAGGAAGAATTACGCTCCGGCCAAAGTATGATCTGTTCGGAGACACATTCATCCGTACGACCGCCCCTACCCCGCCCGGTCGCGCGTTCCCACAATAGGTCCGTGTTTTTTTTTTCAAACAGGCGTTTTCCAATCGTGAACTTATTTCCTTTTTTTACTACAAAATTGAGCTACGTATTGGAATCATCTACCATTAACATAAATCAGGAAAAGCGAATTGCGTATTTTCTTATCCTTGTATAGGACAAAACAATCATAAAGATTTATAAGAACATATAACACACGGGAAAAAATGTGCATGTTGAAACGCTTTTATTGGTAAATAACTAACAAAAAAGTACATTCAGTCGGATTTCCAAACAGAGTCTGGAGTGAGAGAACACGGTGCAGAAACTCAGGTTAACAGCAAAAGTGATAGGCACTTACACATGTCGCAATCACAAATGTTGGTTGGAAAAAAGAGTGTGTTTTTTTTCAAGAAAAACTAACACTTAAATGCAATTTATTACGAGAAAATATTTGCAAATATGTGGCTGCTGACGCATGAGCGAAACGCGAAACTGTTGACAAGGACAAACAAATAACGATTTTTCACAAGAAGTAAGGTAACATGACGTATATTGCTATTGTCAGACTTTCTGCAATTTATTATGAGATAGAGAATTGTAACAAAAGAAAACGTGTCATCAGCGAGAGAAGTTGTCACCGTTTGCATCTCTTTCTAGAAATAGGCAGAAGAGAGCTAATCATTTAATCCCATTTAAAAGTCATTAATAAGTCGCAGCGAAACCCTTCGTTTCATCGTCTTGTTCAAATGATTCTTTATGTTATTTTAGTGTTTTGATGTATCTGATAATCTAATAAATAAGTAACGACATATAGGCTTTTACACGGCTAAACTTTTATTACAATTATAAATAAATTTTCGGAAATTCCATATTAGACTGATGCATGCGATCGAAATTTCTCACCTATGCTTATCATGATATTAATTTCGATATTTCGAATTAAAAAAAAGCTGTTATCAAATACATTCAGTAAGTTTTCTGATATCTGTACTGATAATACTGTTCTGTGCATAACATGTCCTTATATCAATAAATTGTTGCATCAGGGGTTTAGGTGTTTTATTCAAATGTATGATAACTATACACTTGGGATCTTTGTATTATAATGAAGTGTTTGCAATCTCATTATACCAATATTTGTTCAAGTAATTGATAAAGTGAGAATACTCCTATCTGGGTAGTGAATGTTGCAGTTACATTTTTGTTGTATGTTTGGAAACTACTTGAGATTCAATATTTGCCCCCTCTATTCCATTCATCTCCGTATTAATTAAGGAGTTTCACATTTTATATTTTATATTGTTATATTGTAACACTTTTATGCAATTCACTTTCTCGTCCAAAATTGTTCCTGTAGTGTAAGAGTGTCTAACGTTATGGGGTCAATACACGTGATGAAAATAGACACCAGCTGTTAGCTATTTGAATGCATGTATTCCAGTTATCAACCCATTGCAAAAATCACTCGAGATACATTAAATGATATTTCTCTTCGCAGACATTATTAAATTATGAAAAAAGTATTTTACTTCATAGAAATACGACTTATTATGTTTGGGTGTATACAGATACAATATTACATATTTAATTTTTACTATTATATGATCCTTGTTATATTGTAAAAAGGTGTATACGAACTTTGGGTGACATTTCTTTATAAAGTGTGTTTATATAAAACTTGAACAAATTGTTGATTTCTTATATAATTATAATAATTAAATGATGTACTTAACTATTTATAGAATTGGCCATAGCAAAGTTATTTGCCAAAGCCAAGTTAACCAGAATTATATCAACCAATAACGTTCTCTGCCTGCTAATTTTAAATAATAACGTATTAAATGTTTATAATATGTTAAATGTAGTTTGATAAAATGTTTCAACCATATTATCACTGTTATTTATTTTGAACCATTTGAATCATTGAACCATTGAAGTCATGTTGTCTTGATCTATGAACATTCTTTTTTTTTAAAGATAAATAATAACCAATGTTCTTTTGATACTGACATGGGAGTGGAAGTGATCCTCTCTTCAAAGTTCTCTATCAGACGTTCAACTCACTGCCAGAGCTCAAATTGTTTGAGTTGTCAATAAAGCCATTATAAATAAATAAATGATAACAATGGCAACACGATCTGTTATAATTGAAACACGTTGTACATTTGTGTGCTTCATTTATAATAAATGTAACAACACCTGCAGTCTATTGTAATTTTTGCTTACAATTGATGATGTCTAGGATAACACAACTGATAGTAAATAAACGTGTTTATAAATCGGAAGATAACAAATCGTAAGACAATATTTACATAACGTGTAACGTATCAGTTGCTTGTTAACAATGATAAAATATAGCAAGTAATTACTGATGAGAAATGATTGGTAAATAACTACCGAAAAATTATATTCTTTCCGATTTCCAAACAATGCCTTGATACAGACCACTCCATGCAGATACTCGGGTTAACGGCAAAACTGATGCGGACATGCACATGTCGCAATCACCAAATGTTGGTAGGAAAAAAAAAATATCAAGAAAAACAAACAATTAAATACAATTTATTATGGGAAATATTTGCGAAGCTGTTGCAGCTGACGCATGATCAAACGCGAACACTTACGAACAGAAACTGAGGACAACGACAAACAAATTACGATTGTTCATAAAAAAAAATGTTGAGAAATGAGAACTGACGTAGATTGCTATTAAGGCGTTTCGGATATTTATTATCAGACAGAGAATTGTAACAAAAGAAAACGTGTTATCATTCATCGAGAGAAGTTATCAGCGTTAGCATCTTCTTCTAAAAATAGGCAGACGAGAGCTAATCATTTAATCCCATTTAAAAGTCATTAATAAGCCGCAGCAAAACCATTCGTTTCATCGTTTTGTTCAAATGAGTCCTTATGATTTTGTTTAGTTATTTGATGTATCTGATATGCTAATTAATAAGTAACGGCATAAAAGCTTGAACACGGCTAAGCTTTTTTTTTATTATAAATTATAAATAAATGTTCTCAGATACCCTATGAAACTGGTGCATGCAGTCGAACATTTTCACCTTTTCTGATCATGATATTAATTTCGATATTTCGAATGAAATTAAAAAAAGCTGTAATCAAATACCTTCAGTAAGTTTTTTGATATCTGTACTGATAATACTGTTCTGCGCATAACATGTCCTTATATTAATAAATTGTTGCATAAGGGGTTTAGGTGTTTTATTCAAATGGATAATACATATTCACCCGGAATGTTTGTATTATAATGAAATGTTTGCAGTACCACAATGCAAATATGTATGCAAGTAATTGAGAAAGTGAGAATACTCTAATCTGAAATGTGAATGTTGCAGTTTCATTTTTGCATGTTTCGAAACTACTTGAGATGAAATATTTGTTCGCTCTATTCTTTTCATCTCCGTATTAATTAAGTAGTTTCACAGACAAGTAATTGTCATATTGTAACACTCTTATGCAATTTACGTTCTCGTCCAAAAATGTTCCTATAATAGCAGAGTGTCTAATTTTATGGGGTCAATACACGTAATGAAAATAGACACCATGCACCTGTTAGCAATTTGTATGCATGTATTTCTGTTATCAACCTGTTAGAAAAAACACGCGTGATAGTTTAGTTTAATTTAAACATATTTATTTTAGCTCGATTGTATCGAAAGCACAAGGCTTATTTGAAACGCTCTCGAGTCCGTTTTCTGGGACTAGAACCAGTACTTAGTGTCTATGGGGGAGATCTAAAAAACAGTGGGGATCGAACCCGTGACCTCCCGGTGGCTATACACTACGTCACGGCGACCTCGTGATACATTTGAAAGGAGATATTTCTTCGTAGACAAAATTACATTATGAAATAAAGTTTTACTACATAGGAAAATGATTATCATTTTTGTGTTTATACGCATACAATATAACATACATATTATAACAATTATATTATCCTTGTTATACTGTAAACAGAGGTAAAGGCACCTGGGATGACACTTCTTCAAAAATGGTGTTTATATATAACGTATACAAATTGTTTCGCTATATTATTATAATATTTGCATTATTTCATTAACCATTTATATAATTGACATAGTTAAGCAGGAATTTACCGACCAATTAAGTTAACTGCCTTAAAACTTTTAAAAAATGAACATAGTATATGTGTATAACATGTAAAATGTAGTTTAATCAACTATTTCAATCATTGAATCACTTTATTGTGTTTGGAAGCAACTCACAATGTCGACTTTTCCGTTTCTCCTGGTTTCGGCTGTACTATAAATGAAAGTATGGTTTGTATTTACTTCGAGCGTTTGATAACTCGTAATTATTTTGTTGACAAGGGAGTGCATAACACGAACAGATCTTGTGCACAATGCAAAGCTACTAAAATTGGTTTGCAAGCATGTATATACATGTATCAGCCCACGCCCCCTTCTTGCTTTTCTCAAAATGCTGTCCCTGTTATTATATTTGATATCAAGTGCAGTTAAATTATGCGTTGAATTCAGAAGCTTGATACACATGTTTGCATCCCGTTGTCATATCAAGTGTGTGCATATGTAATCGAAGTGGTTTAAACTTTAAACTTCACATGCTCGTAGTTTAGGACACCTGCATTTCGTTAAATAGAGAAGTAGCTTAAACGTCACGTGCTCTAAGTTTATATACACACGCATACACAATACAATACAACAAGAATATAAAACGGAAATAACGACACATATTTCTGTATGTGGTACATCAATATCTTATCATGAGAAAACAATATCATTTCTTTTTAAATAAAATAAGTATCATCATAAAATATAGCTGACGCCACACCATCAAGTGTTCGATCATTCATAACATATTTCTGAACCCGAATGTTTGTATTCAGATATCATATCGTTAAAAATATGTCCTGTTTTTAGCACAAACGCAAATGAAATCCGTCCTCTATGTGGTATCAAATTAAATGACGCAATAGTACAGGACAATATAACATTTCATATTCATTTTTGCAACAGCTGCCTCGTACTAATCGTGTACAAGTGATTTTGCTTTTAATGCATTTTGTAAGTGTTCTCTTGTTTTTTTTTAAGCGATGACGTTAGTATTAAATCAAAGGAAGCAGCTCTATGTGTCACATGGGCGTTTACAAATATTGGCTCGTATGTCCGCTTTTCTTCCGCAAGCCCCATAAACGCTCAAAATCAACGAATATTTTGTAAAATATTTCGTAAAATAACGTAAACACATAAACAATCAGTGTTCCGTTTAAACAGTAGCCAAAATTGCAACGCTAGATGTGCTCTGGAAACATAGATTTAACAAGATATAAAATGCTATTTTTCTTTGGTACAATATATTCAACTCATGTTCATGTACCAATTTAGTGTTCGTGTGTACTATGAATATATATCGTTGCGGGAAATACAAATTCAATTTATTGTGTCACAAAAAAAATACATTTTATATCTTGATAAATCTATGTTATCAGACCACATATAGCGTTGAAATTTTGGATATTACTATAAGGAACACTGATTGTTTATGTGTTAACGTTATTTTACGAAATATTTTACGAAATATTCGTTGATTTTGAGCGTTATTGGGGTTTCAAAAAATCTTCAGGAGAGGATGCATTTGCACTTTCAACAGTTTTTGTTTAATATTCTTATACAAGAACTCGTACATGTAATATTGTGGAATCTGTGTCAAGGGCAACTGACAAACATATCAGCCTCGCTCTGGGAGAACCGGGCTAAATGCATGTGAGTAAAGTGTCATCCCAGATTAGCCTGTGCGGTCCGCACTGGGTAATAATGGACGACATTTCCGCTTTTGTGTATTTTTTTTGCGAAAATCCAGTTACTGCTGATACTTATCTGGGACGACACATTATGCACATGCGATAAGGTCCGTTTTCACAGAACGAAGCTAATATTTAGTTATCACATATGTATTAGGCCCGGTTTTCCTAGAGCGATGCATATATGCAGTAATACACATATCATTTCTTTACTGTGTTGTAAAACACAGATTTAGTAATGCAGTTCTTTTTTACTGGGACACAGTATACGGTGCGCCAAGTATTAACGCAGATTAGATTTAACATTTGACTGAAATCTTCTTTTTATTGTATCATTTTGTTACATATATCTGCGGGTATTAACCTACTATGCAATTTTACACAGTAATATAATCGAACTCATAGTCTGTATTTGCTGCGATTATTTGATCAATCGTTATGCTCATGTGGACAATCTACTTAAATTAAATTGGGTTTGTGTGAATAATGTGCTTTCGTGTATTATCCTATTGTGTGGCCATTTGGTCGCTTTTGTATGTGTCGTATTGTTTTGGCTAATAGTCGCCTTTATGTATCGTATTGTTCAGCCAGTTGTCGTTTTTGAGATGGCTTTGTGTCACTTTTCAACTTTTGATATTTGAGGAGGAATATTGTCAAACACATCAATGTCTAAATATGCATTAACATGTGTGATAAATGATGCATGAAAAAGAAGAGACTCAATCCAATATCAATTTGAACAATCTAATCAAATTCATTCTTGCTAGGGATTGAATAAGTCAAGTAAAAAAAGGACTTAATATAGGACAAATTGATCGAACCCAACAACTTGTTTGCCCAGGAATTTGTTTTGTTTTAAATTTGAATTGAGAGGAGTGGAAGCATCTTACGTGCAATTAAAAGTTATATATAACACAGTGTCATCTACAAGCGAAAGGGAAAATAAATGTCCCGAACGAAATCGTAAACACAAGTCCTAGTGGAGGATCAGCAGTAACAGTAACAAACAGGTGGCAACACACTGTCTGATATTCAAAAATTCAAAGAACCAAATACAAAGAAACAAGTTAACGTCACGAGACCAGGTTTTCAGCATTTTACTATTTAATTTAATTTCAATAATAATGCAGTCACGTGCTCGGTCTGACTGTCTGCTGCATACACACAAATAAAAGCGCAATACCTCATTAAAAACTCAAGTTTAAGCGCCGAAACAAAGCTGACCATTCGACATTTTGTGGGGTGACGTCAATGTCAGTTGATTCCATTAATAAACAGCCATATAACATTTGGGAAAAATGTCAATGACATTATTTCTTAACAGTTCAAAATACGTTTCGCTATCATTAAAAACTTTTAACTGCATACATATGTTTTATTAATCACGTTTGTAATACTAATAATCAATTATGGAAGATATCATGAATTGTTTACTTTTGGTGTCGACTAAACCACTGATCTGCGCACATTCAATTAGAGTTTTAGAATCGGATGCAGAAATAATACAAAGGAAATGTAACATGTTCATTCTCAACTATATTGTGATTAAATCTTATCAATAATGGCAAATTGATGGGAGATAAACAAGGTTTCTTGTTACCAGCAGCAGGGCATACGCGAGCTATACACGCATGTCACATACTGCATGTACTCTCAGCAGTAATTACTTGTTACATTTTATCATTGTTAAAAAGAAACTGATACGTTACACGTCATGTTAATATTGGCTTACAATGTGTTACAATCTTTATGTTTATAATTACAATTATTTATTGGAAATTGTGTGATCCTAGACATAATCGATTGTACGCAAAATTAACAATAGACTGTAGCGTTTTGTTACATTCAGTATAAATGAAACACTTAAATGAACACCGTGTTTCAATTATGACAGATCTTGTTGCCATTGTGGTAACATCAAGTTATCATTTATTTATAATGGCTTTATGGACAACCAAGACTATTTGAGGTCTGGCAGAGAGTTGGTCGTCTGATGGAGACATTTGAAGCGAGGATCACTTCCACTCTCAAGTCAGTATCAAAAGAACATTGGTTATTATTTATATTTCATTATAAAGAATGTGCATATATCAAGAAAATACGACTTCCACACAATATGAACGAAAAACAACAACAACGTAATACCCTTTAGTTTAGCGGTTCGATGAACTGTGGAATTATATCTAGACTGGAGAAGTTTGTACGCGTGTGATAATCGTTACCTCCAGTCAGTGTTGTGTTTGGAAAGATACGGAGAACGCTCGAACGAGCCTCCCGGTCGCATCGCGGACGCCATATCCATCACACTTTTACGATTCCGAATTTCACATGCGTGATCAGCACAAAATCTGCATATCGTAAGAATGTTGTTGTCGGGGTAATCTAGGCGGAGTAATGGATAAATGAATGTTACACAATTGTACTTTATCTACTTTTTGTATTTGTTTTCCGTAACTCCTACGCAGATTATTTTTTTAAATCCGTACTCATTTACTTTATGAATAAATAATATTGTGTTATATTGATTGTGATAAATATAAATTATAGAAAAGTTTGTGTACACTTAAATTATTTTATTAAAATGAAAACATTTAGGTGACAGCATACTTTGGATTATCAACGTTTATGCTTTTCGATGGTACTGTAAATTAATTATAATTTGTTGGACATTACTTTTCGTCAATTTCGTATGTTGACCGACGAAAGAATTAAATACAAACACATAGGAAAATTACTTTCACATATTCATTTTTTTCCAAAATCAGAAATCTACGACATGCGTGGCCACGAAAAAGTCATTTTTTGAAAAACCACGGGATTTTATGCCGACGAATATGAATGATTTTACAGTATTAAGAATGAGAGCACGTCGGTAGCGTCATTGGAGGTACAGGTGTCCTTAACTAAGATCATGTGAAGTTTAAACCACTTCTCCTCTTCAATGACATATACTTGACAAGACCACGGGGTGCAAACCTGAGTATCAATACGTCTAATTTAACTGCACTTGATATTGGGTATTAATAAAGGGGAAGCATATTAAGTTAAGCAGGGGGCGGATATATGCTTGCTTGCTTACTTTTTCAGTAACTTTGTATTGTGCATAGTAGCTGTTCGTGTGATGCTAAAATCCCGTGTCAATACAACAATTACGATTGATCAAACTCTCAAAGTAAATAATTTTATTTGTATTACTGCCAAACAAGGAGAAACGGAAAGGTCTAAATAGTCAGTTTGTTAAAAATAAAATTACAATGATAATATGGTTGAAACATTTTATCAAACTACATTTAACATATTATAAACATTTAGTATGTTATTATTTAAAATTAGCAGGCAGGGAACTTTTTGGTTGATACTATTCTGGTCAACTTGGCTATGGCCAATAACTTGGCTATGTCAATTAACTTTGCTATGGCCAATTTTATAAATAGTTAAGTACATCATGTTATTATTGTAATTATATAACCAACAATTTGTACAAGNGGAGTAATGGATAAATGAATGTTACACAATTGTACTTTATCTACTTTTTGTATTTGTTTTCCGTAACTCCTACACAGATTATTATTTTTTAATCCGTACACATTTACTTTATGAATAAATAATAGTGTGTTATATTGATTGTGATAAAAATAAATTATAGACAATTTTGTGTACACTTAAATTATTTGATTAAAATGAAAACATTTAGGTGACAGCAAACTTTTGATTATCAACGTTTATGCTTTTCGATGGTACTGTATATTAATTGTTATTTGTTGGACATTACTTTTCGTCAATTTCGTATGTTGACCGACCAAAGCATTAAATACAAACACATTGGAAAATTACTTTCACATATTCATTTTTTTCCAAAATCAGAAATCTACGACTCTACGTGGCCACGAAAAGGTCAGTTTTTGAAAAACCACGGGATTTTATGTCGACGAATATAAATGATTTTACAGTATAAAGAATGAGAGCACGTCGGTAGAGTCATTGGAGGTACATGTGTCCTTAACAAAGATCATGTGAAGTTTGAACCTCTTCTCCTCTTCGATGACATATTCTTGACATGACTACGGGGTGCAAACCTGAGTATCAATACGTCTAATTTAACTGCACTTGATATTGGATATTAATAAAGGGGAAGCATTTTAAGTTAAGCAGGGGGCGGATATATGCTTGCTTACTTACTTTTTCAGTAACTTTGTATTGTGCATAGTAGCTGTTCGTGTGATGCTAAAATCCCGTGTCAATACAACAATAACGATTGATCAAATTCTCAAAGTAAATAATTTCAACTATATTACTGCCAAACAAGGAGAAACGGAAAGGTCTAAATTGTCAGTTTGTTAAAAATAAAATTACAATGATAATATGGTTGAAACATTTAATCAAACTACATTTAACATATTATAAACATTTAATATGTTATTATTTAAAATTAGCAGGCAGGGAACTTTTTGGTTGATACTATTCTGGTTAACTTGGCTATGGCCAATAACTTGGCTATGTCAATTAACTTTGCTATGGCCAATTTTATAAATAGTTAAGTACATCATGTTATTATTGTAATTATATAACCAACAATTTGTACAAGTAATATATAAACACACTTTTTAGAGAAGTGTCACCCAAAGTGCGTATATACCTTTTTACAATATAACAAGGATCATACAATTGTAATAATAAATATGTTATATCTGTATACACCTAAACATAATATGTCGTTTTTCTATGTAGTAAAATACTCTTTTTTTCATAATTTAATTAGGTCTGCGAAGAGAAATATCCTTTAATGTATTTTGAGTGATTTTTGCAATGGGTTGATAACTGAAATACATGCATACAAAAAGCAAACAGGTGGTGTCTATCTTCAACAGGTGTGTTCATCCCATTACATTAGACACTCTTACACTACATGAACGTTTTTTGGACGAGTAAGTAAATTGCATAAAAGTGCAACAATATGACAATAACTTGTCTGTGAAACTCTTTAATTAAAACGAAGATGAAAGGAATAGAGGGGGCAAATATTGAATCTCAAGTAGTTTCCAAACATACAACAAAAATAAAACTGCAACATTCACTACCCAGATAGGAGTATTCTCACTTTCTCAATTACTTGAACAAATATTGGTACAATGAGATTGCAAACACTTCATTATAATACAAAGATCCCAGGTGTGTAGTTATCATACATTTGAATAAAACATCAAAACCCATTATGCAACAATTTATTGATATAAGGACATGTTCTATGCACAGAACAGTATTATATGTACAGATATCAGAAAACTTACTGAAGGTATTTGATTACAGCTTTTTTTAATTCGAAATATCGATATCAATATCATGATTAGCATAGGTAAGAAATTTCGATTGAATGCATCAGTATAATATGGAATTCCCGAAAATGTGTGTATAATTTGTAATAAAGGTTTAGCCGTGTAAAAGCCTTTTTGTCGTTACGTATTAATAAGCATATTAGGTACATCAAAAAACTAAAATATTATAAAGAATCATTTCAACAAAACGAGGAAACGAAGGGTTTTGCTGCGGCTTATTAATGACTTTTAAATGGGATTACATGATTATCTCTCGTCTGCCTATTGCTAGAAGAAGATGCTAACGCTGATAACTTCTCTCGGTGAATGATAACATGTTTTCTTTTGTTACAATTCTCTGTCTAATAATAAATTGCCGAAACGACTTAATAGCAATCTACGTCATTTCTCATTTTTCAACATTTTTTTTTATGAACAATCGTAATTTGTTTGTCCTTGTCCTCAGTGTCTGTTCGTAAGTGTTCGCGTTTTGCTCATGCGTCAGATGCCACAGCTTCGCAAACATTTCCCATAATGAATTGTATTTAATTGTTTGTTTTGCCTTGATAAAAAATCCTTTTTTTCTACCAACATTTGGTGATTGCAACATGTGCATGTCCGCATAATTTTTGCCCTTAACCCGAGTATCTGCATGGAGTGGTCTGTAGCAAGACATTGTTTGGAAATCGGAAAGAATATACTTTTTCGGTAGTTATTTACCAATTAAATCTTTTCAACATGCATATTATTTCCCATGGGTTATACGTTCTGATGGATTTGAATGATTATATGGTCCAACGCGATGTTAAGAACATACGTTTTTCTTTTTTCCTGATCTATTTTTTATAGTAGGTTATTCCAAAATGTAGCTCAATTATGTTACTAAAAATAGGAAGTATGTTCACAATTTGTATAAGCATGTTTGAAAAAATATACGCACTGTGGGAACGTAAGACCGGGCGGTGGCCGGTCGCTCTGTGTATATTCCTCTGAATGGATCAGATTATGACCGGAGCGTTATTCTGTCTACCAAGTTCCATCGATGGATTTTCAAACAACTTGGCAGAAATGATAAGCAATATGAGGCGGAGCTTCGCGTGCAAGAACCAGACCTCTTGGGCCAAGGTCAAGTTAAATATTTAAGGACAATCATCAAACATAAGAAATGTTCATAGACATTTTGTCCGCCGCATAATTTCTTCATCATGGATGGATTTTGAATTGAGACGATATGCCATGTCCAGGAAGCAGGTCAAGGTTACAATTCAAGATTCACTGTCATAAATCATAAATTCATAATAAGCATTAGCCCGAAACGTACTTTTTTTGCAGTATTAATGATTTTTCAAATAATTGATTATAATTAGCATGATTTGAGGGAGCGTTCCGTTCAGTTCTAGGTATCTGAAACAGATAAGAAATCAACCCCTAAAACTTTCGCAGCCAATGATCATTGCAAATATGTTTCCGTGAAAACGTATTAATCTCCTGAAATACCTATTACTTCATGAAATCCTATATCCAAATACAAATAGAAATATAAAACATAAATGAACAATTCATTATCATACAGATACAAAAGTCCAAAGGAAGGAAATAAAAACAACATACATAAACATTAGATGTTGACAGCTTTCAATGGTCACATAAACGATAACTCATCTTCCTCTTGAAATGGGGATGGTTAATAAAATTACCATAAAAATGATACAATCTAACACTATGCGGTAATTTATTGCAAACGCGCGTATATCGTGTTTTAACAAGGTAAATAAATGCACTAGATACTAAACGAATAATCTTGTAATTGCGACTTTTGATGTCGTTATAACTCAATACATGTATGTCGCAATAACTACTTTTATCTCGTAATGACGAATTTTTATCTCGAAATTACCACTATAATTGTGTTATGATGTGCATTGTTCGTGTAATTAATTCGTGTAATTAGTTCATCACCGATTCTAGCATACCCATTGTTGATACGCTAACAGACGTTATGGCGAACCGAATGATATCATTTATATTATACGACACACGATGTATTTTATGAACTTCATGTTAAATATTAGCTGTGATTATTTCTGTTGCACTTGTGCACTTGTGCACACCAAATTGTTTGAAAAAAAAGCAACACGCGAAACACTTCGCATTTGATGCGGTACAACTATTTATAGAGGCGTTTGCGGGATTTCACATATAACACTTGTTTTGGTAAATGCCATGTTACGAACGTAAGTTTTATTAACCCTGTATGCATGATTGGCACAGCTATATTAGAAAACCGTCCCTCCATTAAAACACAATCTTATTAATTTTGAAATGTAATGCGAGTGTAACAACTTAACTATTACGTTGTCATCATGACTGACAAGCTCCTTTTTTCATAAGTGATCCATTGTGCCTATTTCACAATGAAATTATTTAGGACAAGAATGGAGTTCACAAGTTTTACACTTGTCTCAAATCAACAGAGCCTGATATCGTCTCCATAATTTGTGCTATTAAATGGCCTCAACAGAGCATTTGAATCCGTTTTGTTTAAATGCTTTATTCTTGATTACTGGCGTATCATTATTATTCAAGTATTTGAATAAAATTGCTTCACTCAAAAGGCGAAAAAATTCAAATAATCGAATGTCATCACATTCACAACTTAATTATAAGCACATTCAATTATACTTATCTGATATTTGGTTTAAGAATGGAACGTTCAAAACGATTTAATATAATAAGTTGTAGAAGTTTCATACTGTCTTACGCATCAGTGAATGCAAATAGCTATTGCTATTGCAAATCTGCATTTTAAGAACAATTTAAATTTGTGTTTAATGCTACACTGCCCGAAAAACATGAACGTTCGCATTTAATGACATTTAATTAAGATTGTTTGTTAATGAAGATGCAATTTTAAATATCTTACAGCTTCAAGTCAACCATTACCAAAGTTAATTAAAATGTGTGTGTAGCATTTGGGTCCGTTTCATAAAGTTCGTGATGACGGTTTTCTAATGCGAGAATTATAACGAAGTTCTTAAGATAATGTGAGCGTTCTATGAACAAATTCTTTTGCAACCACTTGCTACGAATTCGTAGTTCCCACGTAAAAGAAACGAATGGTCAACTACTTTAAACAAACACATATGCTTTTAGCATTTTTGAATACACAAGCATTACGTTTCTTTTAAAAATCGGGAATGCAGCGTTTTATTCAAAACAATGTACATTTGCTATTATCTAATAGTTTTTTAATTTATGCTTTGTTCACTATTTAAAAAATGCATCCATTGATAAAATCTGTGTCAGGGTATGTATCTGTGTAATTGTTCTAAATACAAACAAAGACACTTTGGGAGCCAAACTTGGTATGACATCCGACACGGTTAATTAACCTCATCACTATTCGTTGCTTTACCAACAAACATGAATGGACTTTTTTTGGAAAAAAGTGAGTCACTTATAATATACTAGTACACAATGCAATTTACCAAATGGAAAACAAATACAATTTATTGTTTTAGCAGTTATAGAAATGTGGCTTTACATATACATACAACTAATGAGACAGTGAATCATTTTGTAATTTCCTTGATTAAGGAAATCATATTGTTCTTGAATCTTAGTGTACATTACGTTTAATCATGAAATAAATATATTCTAGCACGTTTACTTATACTGATGCTTAATTCTTTGTATGTACTTATGATTAAATTTGTAATTGGAAATTTAATATGAATACAAATTAATATGAATGGTGTAATTTAAGTATTCTTTCTTAGGTGTTGTTTTAGGTGATTTGTGATAACCAACCAAAATCAATTCTGTCTCTTCACATCTAAATGTGTTAAATTTATAAAATTTCCAATACTTAAATTAATATAACTTTTATATTTTCTCCAGGAATTATTATTTTGAAATGATGGTGCAATATTTTAGATATTAAAACAAAAATAAAGTACCAGAGTAATAGTGAAAAAGAAGTCCTGTACGAATAAAATCGGAATTGGAGAAAAGAATTGAGTATTTTCATTTTGCCTGCTTAATAATTTTATTTAGGTAATTATTAAATGTGTTTTTTTTTTAAACAATATTTAGTACGCAATGTTATTTTTAATGAATGGTTGGTAAATAAGGACTTTAACATCTATATTTTGTCAGTAAACAATGACTCTTGTCAGCTTCCTTTTGTAGATATACATGTAAACATATGCATATTTTAGTAGAACACATATATTTAAGGATTGAACTCATGCTGATACATACATATCTGAAGCTAGAAATTTAACGGTTGTGTAACATACTATGTTTAGTACATTCGAGTTCAATTTATAATTAAATGAAAGTAGAAAACACGTGTAAAAGAAGGACTCCTTGTTGCAAGTCACAAGTAAACAATGTCCTGTTTATTGGATAGATCCGAAGCTCGACTTCCAGACATATAATTTTGGTACAGTATTTTTTGTCTCAATAATTGCAAACTTTATTTAAGCACAAAACTGAAAAGATCTATATTTTTTTTTTTTTTTATATTACTTCCAATAATTTGAAAATGTTCAAAGATTAGCCAGTATGTCCGGATTGGTTGTTAGGACTAAGAGTTTGAGAGATTGACCATAACCAACAACTTATTTGCACATAATGGGGTTTCTTCTTAATCTGAATTTAGAAGAATGGCAGCATCTTACGTGCAATCGACAATTCCATATAGCGCATTGTCATCTGCAAACAAGTAAACGGAAGTATTAATGTCCAACACGAAGTATTTAAGAGGAAAGAGAAGATAACCTAAACTCGACCTCAGGGATTATCGGTAGTAACAAGTAACAAATACTATTAGCAACCAAAGAAGACAACATTCAAATATTCAAATTACAAAGAACAAAGAAACATGTTCACGTCACGAGACCAGGTTTTCAGCATTTTACTCATTAATTTAATTTCAATAATAATGCAGTCACGTAATCTGTCTGTCTGTCAGCTGCCTACAAAAAAATGAAAGTACAATACTTCATTCCAAACTCTAGTTCAAGCGCCGAAACAATGCTGGCCCATTTTGTGGGTTGACGCCACTGTCAGTTGATTCCATTAATAAACAGCCATATCATATCATATTACATTTGTGAAACATTTCAATGCCCTTTTTTCGTAACAGTTCAAAACACGCTTCGCCATCNAATACACGAATTACAAGAATGAATTTATTTTCTAAACATATGATGCGCATTAACTAAAACATAACATATCCGGTGTTGAAAAAATACATATTTATGTAAGTAGCATATATATAGAAAATAGGCTGAAATAAACTTACATTTAGAGAAAAAAAATGTAGTATTTAGTGCGTCGTTTCGTATATTGCAAGACATCCACCAGTAAGTTAATGTTTTTACAGTGTTTTATTGGTTTGTGAAAATTAACTTTATACAACTATCTAATTCATTATCAATTATGATGTATTAATGTTATACCACCGCACATTTATTTTAATTTAGACATTCGAATGAAAGTTTACTATCACTGGCTAAGATCTTGTTTTTTTCTGAAGAACTAATTTTTGTTAAAAGGTATCAGATTGTAATTCATTTTGACATATTGTTTTTTGCCTCTTCCGTGTGACATCATGACCGTATTTCTATATGGTGCGGTACGAGCTTGCAAAACAATGTCCTTTTTTCCAGAGGCAGCAATATGAATATAAACGAGACCGAAATGTTTCTACTGTGAATTTATTATAGTCCCCGATTCTTTAACATAAAATATCTGCATTGAGACGTTGCCTGCCTGACAAACAATTTAAAATAGAATATATCAAACACTGTGATCTTTATTAGATTAATGCCATTTCTGACCGTATGAACACTGATTATCTTAGTTCCATCATGTTACAGACAAAACATTAATTAAATCATAACATCACTGACATACTTATTAACGACATTGTAAAGAAAAAGTTTGATTATTTTTCGTACAGTTATTCAATTATTCAGGTTTTGATTTCATTATAATGACAGAGAGACTTTCAATGTGTCTGTTTTTCCACACGTGACGTACAGGACTGAAGTATATTAGCTTGAATTAAATAAAACGGGAAAATCTTACTAACAATATTATCTTTATGATGTAAATTGTTACAAGCATTTCACGTGTTAAATAAATATAGAAAATGTGTTATTAAAGCTCAACGCTAACATTTCCGCTACACATATGCTTCAATAAAACCTAATCAAAGTACACGAGTCATTCCTTAAATGACAAGAATATTCGTAATACGCAGAACCGAAGTCAGAATATTCAGCCGTTGCCGCTTGACGCTCGAGTTATGGCTTTGAGTTGAGACGCACGCACTTTAAACGTTATGTATAAGTCGAAATATTTAATCCCGAATGTTTTGGTAACACCATTACAAGGTTGCCTTTCTAAACTCATTCAAATTATTATTAATTTTCTGGTTTCATGCAACATATGTGCAGCAAATAGCCCCTTCTTAGTTTCTGTTTTCAAATATTAACTTAAATTGAGATCATAACGACCATTCGTCCAAGATTCGCCCGTAAACGTATCGTACGCGATCCATGAACGTTTGCCTTTGGCTCTGGATTTCCTCATCTTAGGTAGCAGCTTGCGACGTGTGGAAATCACTTCCGTAGGAAACTGTTCAAAACATTTAATATAATGCCATTCAGATTTTTTCCACTGGCTTCGCACTGTCTCATTTTCGTTGAAAAAAAAGGTAAACTTGACATGATAGAGCAAACTTTGCTACGCGTTTATGATTTGTGATGTATATAATTATGTGTATCAAAATTTGGATTAAAAAGCTACGAATGTATAATTTAGTTTTTTTAATTACATTTGCCTTATTTATAATATTTGTATAAACACAGTAAAGAACGATTTGTGTTAAAACTTTGCGTATTATATGATTTATTTAATATATTTGCATTATTGAACACATATAAGTTTATGCCCTGTGAGAAGTATATGTTTCATCACATCAATATTGGTTGATTTATTTTGCGATTGGGTTCTGTGGTATGTTTGTTTTTCGGCTATGTAAGATTGTATTTGCTAAATAAACTTGACGTTGCTTGACTTGTTAATAAGTTTTCGTTTCGAGTATCCTAGGTAGTGGCTGTCCATGCCCTTTAAGGAGTGTATTAAATTATTTGTTTATTTCAAGAATAGGAACACTTGTTCGGGTGTGAAGCGATATTAATTGTTCTTGTTCGATTTTGAGTAGCACAAGGTTGTTATATGATTAAAGACTACGCCTGAAACCACTTGTCTTATATTGAATATTATACAGTCTGAATAATTTAGAATCCACTCCGCAAACAATCTACTTGTCGATATTCCAATACGTTCACAAACAATATTGATTCCATATCATATACATTAATAGCTTTAACTTCTTTTTTTGTGAATTAAACGTTTTTCAAAGTAACTTGTTCATATATTGTGGTGATACTATTGCGCAACTCACCAAAATAATTATTGTCTATAATACGAAAACGATGTTTCTTTAAGATCAGTTTGTTTAAATGATAAAACAAAACGTGTAAAAAAAACTTGTATAAAAATGGAACAGTGACAAACAAATATAAAAAGACGAACATTCAAAGGTTCAACCCCATACATTTGACCGCATGCAATATATTTAATTTACAAAGTTCATTACTGGCAGACAATCCCGACGGATCTGAAACAATATTTAAACAAACCATCTAACACTCAAAACTTCAAGATGTGTAATAGTTCATATTTTATATTTATCAATGGACGTTATATCAAGTCAGTCATCAAAATCCCAGCGACTGTGCTGCAAAGAACAATAGCCGTTCTTTCATAAAGGCAGAACAAATACATCAAATAGCCTGTTTAGGTCACATTAAGTAGACGATAATGCATTATTCTGGGTCATTAAACATTATTGGATACTTGTGATCTGCAATTACCTACTTATAGCACGACTTGTGTCCAAATATTACCATAGAGTTGGTTGAACAGTGTTTATAGACCGACAGCTTATTATTAAAAAGTAAATATTTGTCTTATTTGTTTTGTCAGTACACACATTACTATTCTTAACGCGGTGTGGCGGCTAGTTTGCTGTGATAAAGACTTATGACGTTACGTATCAATAAGCTGATAAAGTGGTATATTCAAACATGGACTTGTACTTTAAATAATGGAATCAGATAGACATGTGGGCATTATAACGGTGGGAAATCTTAAAGGTTTATGCTATCAAAGTTGTAAGGAAAGCGAATAATATATTAGTTTAATTAACTCGTGTTCCAATGAATGCAATTTCTATGATACATGACGCACATTTCATTGAAAACAAAAGTGTAAGATAACATTGAGGATGGTGTCCGCGTTTCGTCAATGAGTTAAGCAGGGATATTGAAACATTCAAACGTGAGCTTATGTTATAGACATCAATAAAGCTTAAACGACACGGAGCATAAAACAATATTGAGATATTGGATACGAATGAGCCTCGCTCTATGAAAAGGGGGTTTAATGCATGTGCGTAATTTGTCCAACAGTCCGCACAGGCTAATCAGGGACGACACTTTCCGCTTTTATTTTAATTTTCGTTTAAAGGAACACTCCTCTTGACGCAAATCTAGTTTAGGCGGAAAGTGTCGTCCCTGATAAGTCTGTGCCGACTGCAAAGGCTTATTTGGGACGACACTTTATTCACATGCATTTAACACCCTTTTCACAGAGCGCGACACATATGAATTTTTTTTTTCAAGAGCTTTATAAGGATCAAACGCTAACCGTTATATCATCATTTAAATACATGGGGATACATTTTATTATCGAAAATGGCCACGAAGAATTCCAAGACCAAACCTCCAGTAGAGAGGCCTTCGGAAATGTTCATTGAGCTCACAAGACAGGCGGATAGGGATGACTTCCATCTGGAAAAACAGGTACAGTGGTTTAGAGTGTTTCTTTACACGTTAATTTTTATTCATAAGGATATGGTCAATCGATATGACCAATTAAAAATTTCATTAATGAAAGATATAAGCCCCGCTCTGTGAAAAGGGGGTTTAATGCATGCGCATAAAGTGTCATCCCAGATTAGCATGTAAAATCCGCACAGGCTAATCAGGGACGACACATTCCGCCTAAACTGGATTTTCCTCAAAACAGTCTTCCTTTAAACGAAAAATACAATAAAGGCGAAAAGTGTCGTCCCTGATTAGCATGTGCAGACTTCACAGGCTTATCTGGGACGACACTTTACGCACATGCATAAAAACCCCTTTTCACAAAGCGAGGCTCATATTTGTATGGTATCAATGTAAGTTTCTACCAGGAAATAGGTGTACACAATTTTGGTACACAAGTGTGTAAAACTGTATATATGTATATGCCATAAATATCATTCTTTAAATTATATACATTATTCGGTTAAATAGTCAAATATATTCAATAAATAATCATTAAGTATATTATTTTCAAAGATTTTAGTATTTTGTTAATCACTGCATTTAGTAAGTAATTTTTATTATGAAACATATTTGCCTTTGGAATTAATAGAGATTAATTAATAGAGAAAGTGTTTCAGAGAAAAATGTATAAGGCATTCAACACGTAAGATTGAAAACATGTAAACAACGAAGAATGATACAAGTTATTGTTTAATTTATAGCATTATTGTGGTTCTAATGCAGTAATATTTTAAAAAGCTCTTAACAAGTGAACATAAATCGGCATTACAAAATACCACATGGTATTTACACGGGGTTATATTGTTCTTTAAAGACGCTTTTTGAACTTTTGCTTTATAGGCTTTGAATAAATCACAGTTGTTTCAACACTACTTGAGAGGCTATGAGGATGTGAAGACCACTTTAAGCGATATCGAGAACAAGACAAGAGAGAGGTTCAGTTTTGTAAATATGGTGCTCAGAGACAAGGTGGTGGACATCTTCTCCATGTTCGATACACTCGAAGAGAGGACCGTGCTGGGAAACAAGCTTGCCAGACTCGGGTAGGCACGTCAGTAATAATCGCTGAAATGAGAGCTAATGGCATTTAAATTTTAAGCCGTTTTTATTTTAATTCTAACTCATCTGGTGAATTCTATACATTTGGTAAGTACTCTAGAAATGAGTGCTTACCAATTATGGATCAGTCGTTTCTGTATGTCATTTATCTGGTTGTTCTTGGTAGACTTGAGCAGGCACTTGAGAATAACCGATAAACGAGTGGTTGTTTAGTTTGGCGTTCAAAGAGGGAATCATATAGTCGTCCAAATCAAGTGCCATTCGGTCCATCCAAATCAACTATCATTCGGTCCATCCAAATCAGCTATCATTCGGTGTACCTAAATGCCCAATACATTTCCCCGCAATTGTATCGCTGTTTTTTCTGTCGGATCCGCTTGACCAATGAACACCTTTAGATTCAATTTCGAAATGCAAGGCGCTTACTGTATGGTGATTATGAATTGTCTCTATAAACTTCAATGTCAGCAGTTACATAACATGAGCATAACGCCTGGTGTTTCCGTGCTTAGAGGGAATATTTTCGGCGTAGCTCTCTAACCCAGGTTTTGACCTTAAAGGACTTTATAAACATCCAATAAAATATTGGAGAAATTCCCAGCAAGTAGACCCGAAAAAAAAAATTAAAAAGAGTAATTGGCTAATTCAAGAACATTCCGTTAAAACATTGGCTACGTATCTTTTTCGATATTACTCGAAAATCAGGGATATTTTTTAACATGGCCTTAGATTATTGGCTGTTTTATGTTTCAATCTGAACCTTTATATAACCTGTGATAATTGAATGAAGTTATTTTCATTAAAAAAGGTTAGTTATCATTTTCCCTTAACATCTTAACTACAGCGAGGACAGTGTTTGGAAGGCCTAAATCGTATTCGATAGGAAATGCCTAATTACTCCCATGATTCTGAAAGAAACATGTAGCGATGTACACGTTCTTAAAAAAGTACAGTAACATAATTATTCATATTCGTCTCTATGCGCTTTCATGTTTTGATGCCGGATTGTTTACTTTCTATTCCCATTATTTTAATTCTAAAACATATTAAAACAAGTATACATTCGACTGTTTTATTATAGTATGTTCACGATCCTCTGTATAAATAACGTCTGATACAATTCTCCAAGTAGCTTTAGGCAAGTCAAATCGTTTGTTAAATTGACAAAGTGATTGCAAATGTAAGCTGCGAATCTATCATTGACTTGATACATATACACCCTTATCATATCAACGCGAATCAACTCACACAATATGTCAAATATTCAGAAGCGCGTGCTCTTCGAAAAGATGGGCTTCAGTTAATACAGGTTTTTGACATACACGGATATTTGACTAGTATTTATTCTTGATATAATATGTTAAATCATTGCGATCATACAAAATACACCGTTTCAGTTTATATAGTATATTTAATTAAGTGTTGATAATGAACCAAATATGGAATATACATAATTCAAAATTAAACACTCATGTCCGATAACGAGCCAGAATCACATGCATGTTGCATCCACAGATACAAGTAATGGTTTGTCATGAACAATAACTTGTATTTAATGATTGGAGTATCGCTTATTATTCTTATAAAGTTTAGATATATTGTTTAAAATATGTATATTCGAACTTAACGTTACTGTCGTGTGAGGAGATTGAATTATTACAGACGCCAAATGTCTTTTGAAAAAAAAAAATTTCATGGTTGATTTATTGACCCTTGGAAGTAATCTATGCATAGATAAGCAATGTTTACGTAAATGCATAATTAACATCTATATATCATATAAATAACATTACTGACTATGAAATGTATGATAAATATCGTATCGGTTATGAATAAGCATCAATAGAAATGCATACAATCAAAGAGCGTTTATTTATAACGCTTTTCCTTGATTATTTGGAAAAAAAGCACCCTAATATACCGTAAAAAAAATATATGAAATATAGATGGAAAGCCCGGCCAAAGACCAAGTTTTACTGAAACGTTTTGATTTTGACTTCTATTTATTATTGTTATTGTAGTTTTTGCAATAAATACGAGTAAACGACACTTTACTCAAATATTAAATCCTTTGCATCACTTTGTTATATGGTATTTGTCCACCCTTATATGAAATTAGACGAACATGCGAAATTATTGTCAGGTTCATGTTTTGGTATTTTGTTCTCATATATATTTCGTTCTGTGTAAATGTGAGATGAAGTTTCTTTATGCACCAAAGACAATGCGTGCATACATTTGTGGTAAGATCACTCGCGTGTCTTACTTCTTTAGATGAATTCGTTTACAATTGTGAAATAAGATGTGAACAAGCTAAAACGAGATTTAATCAGGGCGTACGGCAGACGTAAATAAACCACACCATTAGAAAAGGATTTACCTGAAATACGAACATGTCTTTGTTTTAGACTGGTGGAAGCCCTAGAGGATTACTATGACTACATACTAGACGACTTGTCCTTAACCTGTCTCACAGACGCAATCGCCTTGAAATATAGGGAGGACTCTGGACTTCGAACTCTGCTGACAATTCGGCGTCTTCTCTGGGACTACTCTGACAGTTGCCATAAATTTTCAGAGTCGATCGCTGACAGTGGATTGTTCCAGAAGCTCATGCTAGATTTACATCTCGTCTCTCAGGAAGGTGTGGGTGCATTGCACTCCCAAATTGAGGTAACGCCAAGTTAAGTGGAGTGTGTATTCCATTTTCGAGTGCTTATTTAGAAACAACATTTTGTGAAACATTAATAACAAATGTCAAGAAAGGTTTGAGTACCATATGTTTCGCGTGGAATGTGTATCAGAGGAAACATTTCCTTTCACCGCAGTAACATAAATAATGTTCTGGATGATAAAATATAAGATATAAGAAGTTTATTTACGAGTCGTAACTTTCTTTGTCTATATATCACTCTGGTCATAAAAGAATGCTAGTGACATGTAGCTGTATGGGATAATCAATAATTATGTCTATACATATGAGTGATTTTGCCTCATAGTTGAAAATAAAGATTAGATTATTAGATTATATTGCCTATTTATTTAAATGTACTCCTAAATAAAACAAAAGATGGTTGCTTAAAACTAATTTAAATACCGTGTTTATTTGCATTCGCATTCATTCATTGATGTAGGTACCTATGAATAATGAATCGAATTATATGCTGCTGTACGAATTCACATATATGTATATATATATTATAATTGATCTAGGAAATTGTGGTTTCAGAATAACAGTGACCTGTTCATATTCAGCTCTGCAGTCAACATACTGTACAACTGTGCTCGAAACCCTTTTATAGAAAAGGAACGTTTCCGTCAATACGGAGCTGTGGATAAGCTGAGAGTATTCTTGAAATGTCCTTATCAGTGTAAGTGAATGTACGAAGACTTAATGTAATGTGTTTCTGAAAATCCTTGTCACGAGCAAATATGTCAAAACAAACATGAGGCAAACATTAACAACGGCGACGCCCAGTGGCTTGCGACTTAATGTGTTGAATGGGCCATACTTTATACACATGGTTATAAATGTCATTTCTTATTCTTATAACGAATTTATATTGTTATTATTTGGTAATATTTTAACTGTCCCAGCTCGTCACTCGGTGCTGATTTTTTTAATTTATAATACCACTATTGTAGAAAAAATGTTTGAAATGGCTCTTCCCGAAACTTTATATTTATTCAAGGCACTTTTTAGATTTATAAATATGCTCCACAACTGTTAACAATGCTGGTCAGCGCTTATGAATTAATAAAATTAATAAATAGATGCAATTATGTTATACAAATGAGTAAACCAATGCATACAATATAATACAATTGCCGAAAAATACACGACGAGCGTACGAACACATACAAACAAATAAGAAAAAATAAGAGCTACAGTGGTATCAAGAATTATTTCTAAAATGTCGTTACTAATTTTAAGCTCTGTTTTTATCTCTGAGCTCGAAAGAAAACACGTGTGGTTTATTAACAATATTGGTAAAATGCTAAAAATGTCATTAGGTTGCATTTGGTTTACCATCAGGTACATTACATAACATATTGTTGCAGTGATTTGTTCCCCATTAGTTATGCATCGTATTAAAACATGTTTTGAAAAGCAAACATCGGAGGACAGTATCTATTATCTCTTATAATAGTTTGTTTTTAAAAACAATTATATGTACATAACAAACTATCAACGAATGGTACGTGTATATTTCTCTTCAGATATTCAGATGATAACTCTGCTGGCTCTGGTAAACATCGTCCGGGAAAACGAAGTTCCAGAACTGACCACTGAGTTCGATGTAATGTCACTTATCACAGATGCAATCTGTATGGCCACACAGGTATACGAGCGAGCATATCGCGTTTGTGACACAGTAACACGGTCAAGTGCCGAGTGATACGGTCCTCATTTTGTTATTGTATTTTAATGTGATTGACATTGCTGCCCTTATTTTCCGGTATGTTTACTGACACAATTTGTCCTCCGAAAAAAAGATACAACTAAAATGATTAATAAAACGAACGCAATATAAACCATCTTATCTACCTCGAAAAAAATATTTCTAACACTACTCTCAGCGTGCCTTCAAATATTGCATAAATCTATAATTGTATGCTTCACTCTCTGTGAAATATAGATAATGGTGACCATTAGGCATTACAAGTAAATTATTATTCAATCGTTT
>VMBQ01005160.1:33672-49811 GCA_007657795.1 Dreissena rostriformis
CATATTAATATTTAAAAAAAAATCACTTGGTAAATGTCTCAAAGAACTTTAGTGATTGTCGGTGCCTTTTGTCAGATGGATGGAGAGCTAACAGACCTCTTGCACGAGCTGACGTTCCACAACAATCTAGACGTACAGTGTACAGCTAAGAAGGCTCTGTTTGTCCTGAGTCACAAGGATGACAGAGTGATAGAAGGTAGAATATTATATAAGTAATACGTGTTTTTGTTAAGATAGCTTAAGTGAGCAACTTGAATAAATGTTCGCTATCATGTTTCAAAGCTCAGGCCTCAATCCAAAAGTAATGTCTCTCTGGAAAATACAAATGATGTGAAGCTCCCCATAAACAGCATATGTTGTGTTGTTTGAAGTGGAATGCAGAGAAGTTGATGAGCGAGCGCAGCCTCACGTTATGATCAGTTATCACTGGGGAGACAGGGCTAAAGTCATAGAGGTAACACATTCGTGTCGTATGATATACTTACATTGCCGTACTCGTATTTGACAAAACATATTTTAAAAGCGTTTGCTATTTCCATTTAGGATAATTAAACAAAACAGCTGTGTTTAGATGTATTACGTTTTTATTTTCTTATGGAAATCAGGTGATTTTGTAGATATATCGCGTTTTGAGAGCGGAAGGATACAATATTTGGATTGACGTAGAAGAAATCAACAAATATCTTGACGTCACGAATGCAATGACGTCAGCAATAGAAGATGCCAATGTTGTTCTCGTGTTTATGTCAGAGAAATACAAGAATAGCCGGAATTGTCGAACAGGTTAACGCAAAAGAGAAATTATATACTAACTAGATCTATTTCCTTTTTTAATTGAAAGTACTCACATGCAAAGAAGCCTGGTCTCATTTTCGTTTCTTTTCTTTTTTTCAATTGTGTAACAAAGTTTACACCAACAGCAATATAGCCACTGTCCAGTATTCTTTTGATTCCAGTTTTTGCACAAAATATGAGGATTTTTTCAGTTGTGTATGATTGATATAGGTGTGTTGATCCGCACTTATATTTGTATGATTGATATAGGTGTGTTGATCCTCACTTATATTTGTATGATTGATATAGGAGTGTTGATCCGCACTTATATTTGTATGATTGATATAGGTGTGTTGATCCGCACTTATATGTGTATGATTGATATAGGTGTGTTGATCCGCACTTATATATGTATGATTGATATAGGTGTGTTGATCCGCACTTATATTTCACTATTTAACAAAACGTGGGTGAGTTGGTATATATGTTTGTGTCTTTGAACACTAGATTCTGATAACGGATGCAGTGTGTCGATTGGTTATATGTATAACTTACTTCTACTATATGCTACTATTACAGAGCTTGAGTATGCATTTGCATTGAAGAAGATAATAGTGCCACTATTAGTGCAGCCAAACTACAAAGCAGACGGTTGGTTGAGTAACGTGATTGGGGAATTTCCAGACACGATAGATCTCACCCGCATCACATACGCAAAGCTTCAAAACTTAAGACAAACCTTGGTAATGTATCTCATAACATTTTTAGAACAATACTCCGTATGTAAAACTGCATTGTGTAACAACAATATCGCCGTATTTGGCTATTCTATACATTTGCAAACATTGTGAAAACATATAGTACTATCTGTTGAGCGGACGGATGAATTGTGAATTATAGCAAAAAGATAAGCAAGCAGCTGTCCAACCACTATTTCGTTCGCCGTCACGTGTTAAGTCACGTGCTGCCGTCGCCTCAACTACACCACGCGGTCCATCGAGGATGATGTCAAGTGCCTCTATTTTGAGTCCAGCAAATATAAAGTCTGCCAAGCAGGTGTTGGATTGGACAGCAGACGACATCCAACAATGGGCGAAGGATTTCAAACTAGAGTATGTATCATTAAAGGGGCCGTCCAACAGATAAAGCGTCGTATCGACGCGAAACGATATTTTGGGAAACAACGAGTATTGCTTATATAGCTAAAAAATACATCCTCTACAAACATGAGCGTGGATGGTAGAGTGGTCTAGGCGGGTAGCTTTTTACTCCATGAATCCAGGGGTCAGTGGCTCGAGCCCTGTCTAGGGTTACTTTTTTCCTTTTTTTAAATTGTATTCTTGTTTTTTTACTGGATATTTTTAGTTCAAATGTTTTAATTTATCAATATAAAGCATTTATGACAAGCTTCAATACATGCCAAAATCTGTTGGACGGCCCCTTTAAATTAAAAGAATAACGAAATTTGCAAATTATTTGAATGCAATCACTATTTTTGTGTTTGAAAGTTTCAATATTTTGCGCAGCAATATACATTTGATTTACCTGAATATTTTATTGAAAGTCCAGAATCAATAAACAAGAGAAATAATTGGGGCGGTCATCAAACAAAGACAGCCGTGAATGCATCCTTAAGGCTGCATGTCGTAAGATTTGCAGATCTATTTAATGCAATCAATTGTTTGTTATGTCTACAATGAGAGTTTACATGTGCATGATGTGTTTTACAGAGGCCGAGCATTCAGGACTGTTGCAAAGATGTCTGGCGCCCAGATACTCTACGTATTCGAAAACTGGATAAAGGTATCGTCATAAGCTTAAATATTTGAATTCAGATACATAACGGGAACAAGAGAAGCAATAACAAACAAAAAAACATTCGATGACGTACATAAGCATGCATGGAAACAACGATGTTTGCTCCGGTATGTTCGTTTTGCTGCATACAATTTATATATATGTAAATTACCGTAAAGTTACGGAACATAATTCATTTTTCACATTGTTAAAGAAAAAATTGATTTGGTTATATATTGTGAATATGTGCAGAGCTTTACGTGTTATCGTGTTAACTAAACGTGTTTATTAAAGCATGTCTGTGTTATTTAAGAATCCCGCTCGGTTCTGTTACTGGGTGGAGACCACTATGCCCATGGGCAGTGTCGAGGATCTCATGCGATTCAGGAACGCCATCAAAGCGCTCGTCACCTACACCACGTGATGGGAGTTATGAAGATCTTGTGTGAAACCGTAACTTTGTCAAAGTTATCTTCACCTGCATCACGTGATTGCAAAGTCATTGATTTCATAAAAATCATGTACGCTATATAGTCACATTCCACCTGCACTACGCGATGGCACCCATGCGATTAAGGAATGCTGTTTTAGACACCATTCGGGAATTGTATAGGTACCGGGGTAGTTGAAATAAGTCACGCTCATAATAGATTGAACGCTGAGATTCTGGTCTGTAAAAACAATAACGAAATATAAATACAAAAATATTCTGGGAATACCAGTATTCACATGATAAACACATTGAAATCTAGTTGACGGCAAAACAATGAACTCTATTAAACCGATGTTTTATAAATTATTCAGTGTAAAATCATTGACCTCATTGTGTACAAAGAGCATAAATTAAAACAGTTGAATTTAACATTGCAGCAAACAGCGCTGCTTATAATTGGACCTTGGACCTTTTTTCCGATTGCCAACATGAACACTTGCAATAAGAATTTGGATAGTGGATGAACAAGTTCTGAATATTGTGGTACAATTGGATTTGTTTTGTGCAATACATGTTTATTATACAAAGTTTTTTTTAATACTAACTTATGTCTCAGTATAGGAGATCATGAGTGATGCGAATGAAGTCATGCTATTAAACAGAAAGAATGGACTGTTGACGAAGGAGTATTGCAAGCTGAACTTGATACTGACTATTGTTAAGGATATTTCTTAGCTAGTACATTTATTTATCAACCGTGGTGTACTTCTCAAAAGTTATAATACCATTTAGTTGGTATTGCAAATATAGTGTGTTGATTCAAAATAACGTCGATATAAACTGATACAATTCCAAATATTATATTTTATCTTTAAATGTGCGAATAAATGTTCATTAATGATGCACGATAAATAACTTTCAAGACTTTTCGAAAAACAGCTTTTCCCTTAGTTGTTGGCTTTCGGTCAACAGACACATTGACAAGTATAGTAGGGGCCACTAACACAGAGGTACATTAAATACATTTATTTTTTTATTAAACTTACTCATTTTCCTCAAATATTATGCGAAAATAAACTAAATCATGAGATTTTCAAAAAAACATGATTTCACGTCCGTCTAAAGCTCGGTGTTTCCTAGCAAAATAATAGAATACGAGGCGCTTAATTATTCAACAATATTAATTTAATCACACCATGATGTGCATGTATATTCATTATTAATTGTCCATTCTTGAAATAAAATAGTTCATGAACTAATCTCATCGTTGGTTGTTTTTGTTAACGTTTTTAAAATTATAAACACGTTTTCGCTTATCCGTTGCAAACTGAAACTTTCACGTCTAAAATAAAATGTGAGTGACATAGATTGGTGTATGGTTCGGTTACGGACTTTTTTTTACGGATTCAGTCTCAAAGCAATCTACCTCCTTGTCAGTTGCTTCCGAAAATTATCGATGCGAAAAAGCTCAAAAGGCTTCTAATGAAAACAGATATGTGAGATAAATTGTAAATAAACATCCTGTTTGTAGCATTAATATCTGGTAATCACTCTAACCTAGAATCCCTACACGACGAGTTCTTCAGTTTAAGCATGTAATTTATTTATCTTATTGTCACTAGTATGACGTCCTCTTTTATTGAACGTCTGCCGGTGATTAAAGACGTGATCGGAGTAGCAAATGGGGCAGCCATTTAGGTACGAAATATTGTCCCTGGATGGAATAAATGCTGAGAACCAATGATAAAATAGGATTCCAAATAAATGGAGTTTTGCTCTGTGAAAACAGGGCATAATGCATATGCGTAAAGTGTCTTCCAGATTAGTCTGTGAAGTCCACCAAACCTGAATTTCGCCCAGAAGAGACTTCCTATAGAAGACAATGCCATAAAAGCGGAAACTGTAGTCCGTGGTTAGCCTGTGCGTACTGCACAGGCTAATCTGAGACGACACTTTACGCACATGCAATAAGCCCCGTTTAAGCCCCAGAGCGATACTCAATTATATTTCGAACGGATTATTCGTTCTATCAAATCTAAAATATATCCGAATATAAACAAATAGGCGCATTTTGTACTTTTTGGTGTCATTCATCACTCAGCTCAAATTGTTATCTGAATATCTGTGTGGGTGCTTCCAAAACAACAATGTATTTATTAAATTAAGTTACTATTATTATTTTATTTATTTATTTTGGGGCGGGGAGGTAAGGGGGGGAAGCTGTCGAACCTGATTGTCATACTTCTAAGATTTTCCGTAATGTTTAAAGTCTGAAGTAAATCCAATTTATATAAACATTGACCTTGACCTTTATCTGACCGGCCCAAAATGAACATAAACTCATACAATGCTACTCATACACCAAACAATCAGTGCAAAACCTCGACACAAACTCAATTTATTAATATAAGAACCCTTTCATTTCCAACATGCTCAAAAAACAATCCCAAGCTTGGTATCCATGCAATCGTGCAATATCTCAAGTTTATTCAAGATTGCTCTATGAAACAACATGTTTGACACCGCCAGACCACTCAATGCTAATACACAGGATTTTCAATTTCGTGGAAAACCACGGTTAAAAATGGCAATTTCCTACTAAATGAAATTGTTATTGCACACAATATATGACGCTAGCAGCAAACTACCATTTGTAATACATGTACGTCAGTTTTTAAGGAGTCAAACTAGTTTTATAATTATTGAAAACAAGAGCACCGCATAGCGGGTGCTCGGCCGTGGGTTCAGTTTTGAATAAATAAATAGGTCACAGTGACCTTGACCTTTGTCCTAGTGACCCAAAAATGGGTGTGGCGTGTAGAACTCATTAAGGTGAATCTACATATGAAGTTTCAAAGTTGTAGGTGAAAGCACTTTGATTTTAGAGGCAATGTTAAGGTTTTAGGACGAAGCGGACGGCAGACGAGCTGGCTATGACAATACCTCGGGTTTTCTTCGAAAACAGCCGAGCTAAAAATATGCCAGTCGCACTCTGAGAAAGGGGTTGTAATGCATGTGCAGAAAGTGTTTCCCAGATTAGCCTGTGCAGTTTACACAGGCTAATCATGGACGACACTTTCCTCTGTTATATTTTTTGTTTAAAGAAAGTCTCTTTTAAGCAAAAATCTACTTAAGATGGAAAGTGTCGTCCCTGATTAGCCTGTGCAAACTGCACAGACTTATCTGAAACGACACTTTACGCACATGCATTAAACCCTTTTTGCACAGAGCGAGGCTCATATATACAGCTTCTGATGCGAGGAAATAAGTCTACGACGGTCGTAATGCAAAATGGTGAGAACAAAGACATAAAAAAAAGCATGAAACTGTGTATTGAAACAATTAACTTATGTATATTGTCTTTTTGAGGGAAGCGGACAACGACAGCTAGCGAGGCCTGGTATAGGGGAGATAACCCTGGGTTAGGGTTAGGGTAAGGGTTAAGGCTAACCCTAACCTGACCCCTTACCCCCCATGCGCATAACAATACCAGGCCTCGCTCGTTGTCCTTGTCCGCTTCCCTCTTTTCGATACTGATTGAACACATTTCAAGACAATTTGTGTCAACATGGTATTTGTGAATCTTGAAAATCTTTAAATGTTTATGGTTATCCCCAGGGCAGGGCAAATTTTGATCAGAGTGGGCATTATTTGAACAGTCTTTGTAGAGGACCAACTTATGATGTTACACACCAAATATTAAACCTCTTACCAGTGTGGTTTCATAGATTTGTTAAGGTATTTACTATATCAGTCTATATAAATCATGTGACCCCTGGAGCGTGGCATGATTTAAACAAACTAAGTAGAGGATCACTAGACAATTTTACACACCAAATATTAAAGCCATCACCCTTGTGTTTTATAGAGATTTAAGAAGTTTTCATTTCTTTAACCTTTTTTGAGCTCTGTTGACCTACCCATGCAAGGTACGATTCGAACAACTTCAAAAGAGGGTCTCTCAAGGATCATTATTTAGAAGTTTTGTTAAAATCTGTGCAAGGAAGGAAGTGAAGTCTTTAGAGGAAAAGGTTAACGGACACACCTCATTCACTGACAAGACAACAGACATCACAGTATCCTTAACTTAAGGCTCCCCATGAGCACTATGTGTTCAGGTGAGCTAAACATCTCCAATTCACATAATTCTTCCAGAATTGGTTGCTACTGAAATGCCTTCCTTTATGATCACCTGTATAGGATCATTTGTAAAAGTTTATCCACCTGTTACAAGAGGAGCTGAATAGAAAAGTTTCTGGAATTATACATTCAACTGAAGTAACGAAGGGCCATAATTCTGCGACCAAGGTCATTCATCTCTGAATGTTTCATCAAAATCCACCAAGCAGTTAGAGAGGAGTTGAAAGCACAATATTCTGGGGACTATATATTTCATGGTGTAAAAAACCTAAAGGCCATAATTCTGCCAAAATTGATTGCAGCAAGAATTTCTTTCTAACAATCATAAATGAGGAGTTGAAAACACGAGATGTGGGACATACATACAGACGGACCAGTGCAATTCTTAATGTCTCTCAATTGTGATTGCATAAAAAGGCCATGTTTGAAACAACCAATCAAAGACCAGAAAAAACATACATTGAGTCCATAATTCTCTTACTGATAAAACGTCTCACATAATGGGTGTATTTTATTGGATCAAAGTAAATGTTTTATTATAAATTACATCATCCACATACCAATTAACAAGCTTTTCTACTTAATGGTATAGGTACTAAGTGTTAAATAGCTTTGACTACATATTTGGAGGTCTGGTGTTAATTAATGCTTCTATCTATCTATATAAAAACCACCTTTTGTAACCTATTTATTAAATTCATAATGATATCACAATCATCATTTACAAAACTCATAAATAGTCCTTCATTGTCCAGTTCTCAAGTGTGTCCGTTTTTTTCTTTGTATAAACTTTTTTTGGAATGAATCAAGTCTTGAAAGGACTTACAATAAAATCAAACATAAACTTTCATTCCTGCCAAACAAGTGAAGAGCAATTTTTAATTTTAGGGAGAGAACTCTCTACTCTTCGTCCTCATCCAACTCCAGGATGAGCTGGTATCGGTGAGTATCACGCATGTCATACTTCGGATTATACAGCTCATCAATATTCAGTGGCGCGGATAAGTTGGGCCCATGCAAAATTCCTGCTTGTTTTGTCTGAAAAGAAACCATCAGTGAATAGTAAATAACCCTGACACAGCATATCATCAATTCATGTGTAGCAAGTTGATAACAAAAATATTAGCCTGTGGGTGGCCAGTCAAGTCAACAGGGGCCACTACCCTATACAATGTTATATACCAAAATGTAATAAACTCAGCCGTGATATCATTGTGATAAATGTCCAACCCAAGTTTCATGAGGATTGGGCAATATTGGTGGCCTCTAGATTATTCCAAGGCAAATGTTGAAAGCCCACGAAGACAAAGGGTGCTCACAATAGCTGACCATGAACACTTTGTGCTCAAGTGAGATAAAAACAAAAAAAGAGTTATACTATTGCATAGGGAAATTACTTTACAGCAAATGCATGTCTATAGTGCATGAAACGTAAGTAACCTACATTGTATTTCCGGTAAATCAAAGTTATTTTTGACAACACTTAATTAATATGCATACTGATATGCATATAACATTTGTTTCTCACAATGGTAATCCAAAAGAATTAAGACCAGATATCTCTAACAATTGTAACATTTTTTACAATTTACCAAAAAAATGTAAAACATTGAGCATCTTTGTCTTGGAATGGTTATGAAGTCTTTTCACCAAATGTGTGCATTGACAATATTTTGAAAAGATGACTACCTGCACTTTCTGTTGATAGTGAGTTCAAAATAATTTGAAGAGATGCAAAAAACGGCCATTAATGTCCATTGTCCTTTCCACACATTTGTTAGAACAATACTGATAATAAAGGGACATTTTACTTCATTTATCATCTTTTTTACAGCAGTTCTCTCGATAATTTTTTATCTATATTCAACTAGTAATACTCTGTTTTCTTTTATATTCATGGAATTTTAGACCTTATTTTGGACCCAAATTCCCCTGCTGATACACATTTTCTCCTTACAATGACCTTAAAGTTTACCTCTCAGTTAAAACTTTATTTTGAAGAAAAAAAACTAAACATGGACAAATTTGACAAAGCTTGATTTTTGCACATAATGCCAGAAAGTTTCATCAACCCAATTTTGATCATAGTCTACTTTAGCATTTGTAGATAAGCATTTGATAAATGTCTTACATCAAAGTAAAATATCATCATGTAATCAATCTTATCTATAAAACAAATTTAACTTTTGTAAAAAAAAATATCCCATATCTGAAGGCAGGGACCACTACCATTCCCCCAACTAAAAAAAAACACTGTATATATGAGCCTTGCTCTGTGAAAAGGGAGTTTTATGCATGTGCATAAAGTGTCATCCCAGATTAGCCTGTACAGTTCACACACGCTAATCAGGGACGATACTTTCCGCTTTTATATATTTTGATATTTTTCATTTAAAGAAAATCTCATCTTAGCAAAATCCAGTTTAAGTGGAAAGTGTGGTCCCTTATTAGCCTGTGTGGACTTCACAAGCTAATGTGGGACGACACTTTATGCACATGCATTTAACCCCCTTTCCACAGAGAAAGGCTCATATACATTTATAAAAGCAATGTCATTGAAACAGCACACAATTTTGTCAGAACCGTATAATGTTGGTAATCACTTACCATAACAATTGATGCAATGAAAATAGCTGTTCCTATTAACAGATGCATATGGTAGTTCCTTTGCTTTTCGGCATACACCTTCGCAAATGGTCCGCTGACTCGAGGCAGATCATCGAGGGTGCCCCTATAACGGATGGCTTTCTCTCTGGGGGTCATGTCCTGCTCGGGAGATGTCTCATGATGCCAATCTGCCAGTTCCTGCTGATAGGGGGTGTTGTGATGGGCACTACCACCTGTCAGGAATACACAACATATGCTGTCAGTAAATTCCATCTTCCTAAAAGTTCAACTAGGAACTTATGTTTTGTTTTGTATGTCTTACTAAAACTGTAGGGTCTGACACATCAAAGCGGCATAGAAGAAATCATTATTCTTAATGTTTAGTTTAATTAAAAAGTTATAACCTCCATTATAATTTAGTCTAGGCAATAATGCTTAAAAAATGCTTCATGAAATATTAATCATGTGCAAGTGCAAACATGTCCCCTGATGTTATGTTACCCTTGTCCACCTTCCGGTAACTATCATGTAATATCAAGGGCATCCTTGATTACATTCTCTTGTGGATTTACCAGTGAGTACACATACTTTTTAAAGTGCACATCTTTAAGTTAGTATTTGACTTTCAGGTTTCCACAATATCAGTCTTTGGCCGCTAAGACATTCCAGAGACTTTAGCACCATACAAAAATAGCACTTAGTTCATGTAAAATGTCTCACTCTTAAGACGTGTCATTCAGTTACAAGTACCAAGTTTCATCACGATTGAGTCATTAATGTGGCCTCCAGAGTGGATCTGGTGACCTAGTTTTTGAACACACATGATCAAGATTCAGACACAGTCTAGATGTTGTCCAGCTAAACTTTCTGACCAAGTTTTTCACGATTGGATAAAAAATGTGGCCTCTAGAGAGGTAACAAAGCTTTAATAAGATCTGACCTGGTGACCTAGTTTTTGGACACACATTATCCAGATTCAAACTCGGATAAGTTGTCTAAAAAAATATTCTGACTAAGTTTCATTAAGATCGTTATACACACTATATATTATAAAATAAGAATTCGAAACACATTCAAATAAACAGCATTAATTAAAATTAACCTATGAAAGTCGGTATATCAGTTAAAAAGAATTCATTTTTGTGTGGCCAATTACCCAGTACTATATTTCAATATTTTTTATGCAAATGTTTGTGTTCCTATCATATTACCGAACCAGTTTTCCGTACTTTTATTTTCATTCAACTGATTACGATATTTATGACGTATCTCGTGTGACGTAATTTATGTGACGAAACACATGCTTAAAGCAAGACACTCTGGATTTTATTGACAATAATTCGAACGTTGTGGTTTATTTTATAGTAAAATATTTATTTTAAAAAGCATAGAACGAATCCAAAACGTATTTCGGATTGTGTGTTTGTAATTTATAATGGAAAAATTCAAGAAGAATAAAATAAATCACTCTGAGCAGTCATTCGATTTCGTAAAATGTTTCAAAAAGTGTAGTTTGAAATAAATTTAAATAAAGGGATGCAAAAACAGAAAATGGAAGTGCATATCGTTGATATTTTATTATTATAAGCATAGGATTAAAGTTTCATTGAGGTAAGAGTTTCGTTTACTAAATGTTGATGTTGGATTACTCCTGTTAAACTTAAAGCTCAAATAGTTTCATCAATCTAATCAACACAGGGCTTGCACTAAGAAATTAATTTTGGAAGTCCTGACTTCCTGCCCTTTACTTATGGAAGCCCCAATCAGAAATGTTGGAAGTCCAAACAACTAAAATGGTGATGTATACGGAATGTCAACTGTGTAAATGATCACAAACTCCTCCCCTCCATTTTGGGTAACTGTACATCTGTGAAAGCAATTTAAATATTCAACAACAAAAAGTCACAATTAATCGCACAGTGCATAATAATACAGACATAGACTACATTGGCGCTAAGGAAAAAAAACTAAGTAGCCAATTTCATAACTGACTTGGGCTAGCATCCTACGACACGCATTGGAGATAAGAAGATATCATATTTCTTTCCGGTGTGGGGGGGGGGGGGGGAGGGNTAATGTGGCCTCCAGAGTGGATCTGGTGACCTAGTTTTTGAACACACATGATAAAGATTCAGACACAGTCTAGATGTTGTCCAGCTAAACTTTCTGACCAAGTTTTTCATGATTGGATAAAAAATGTGGCCTCTAGAGAGGTAACAAAGCTTTAATAAGATCTGACCTGGTGACCTAGTGTTTGGACACACATTATCCAGATTCAAACTCGGATAAGTTGTATAAAAAAATATTCTGACTAAGTTTCATTAAGATCGTTATACACACTATATATTATAGATTAAGAATTCGAAACACATTCAAATAAACAGCATTAATTAAAATTAACCTATGAAAGTCGGTGTATCGGTTAAAAAGAATTCATTTTTGTGTGGCCAATTACCCAGTACTATATTGCAATATTTTTTATGCAAATGTTTGTGTTCCTATCATATTACCATATTTATATTTTGTCATTGTTTTTATAGACACGATTTTTAGCATAAGATTTCTTAACCTGGAACCCATGAACACTGGAACACTCGCATGTCACTCTACCAACTGAGATAACCAGGCATCTGATTTTTGGAAACACAGACCCAGGCTTTTCCCCCCGGTAGTTTTAGCCTAGCGGTACCATTGTGCCTTAACTTCAAATCAATGTGACCGTGACGCTTGATTTTCTGATCACAGCACTTTAAATTTGCACAAGCCCTCGCAACACATCTGTTGTTTTCATTCTGCTAATGAAAACACAAACTGGCTAATCAGCTGTTTTTGTTTAGGCGCTTACACAAGGCGTGTGAGATTAATGGGTTATTTCATGACTAAATCAAGTTTGGTCCAGATTTGTGCACCTTCATTGTACATCACAATCATGCTTGTGATGTACGACAAACAACTGGAATTGCCTAACATCAAATACTAACAGTTTGTTTGTGTCATTGCGTCTGCGACCCTTTCTCCTTGAATTGACAAGATGCTTGCTGTCAATTTATTCTTCTCCATCATCTTTACAGCCAATCAAAGCTTAGGCAGCCAAATACATGCTTACCACAAGGAGGTATAAATATTCTTGTCACAATCAATACTGATCTATCATAACACTGCAGCGCTGCAGATACAGCATAAATTAAAATATTTTAAATTAAGATTAAAGGTATGCAATATTTTGTAAAAATGCACTACAAATTCTATAACCAAAAGCAAAGACCTTAACATTCTCTGGAATACCAAGTTTTTATTCAGCAATCAAATATTAAAGCCCACACTTTCAAAGTGGATGACATGATGTTAAACATGATGTTTAACATGAAAAGAAATGTTTGTTTTATCAGGACACAGGAAATACATAAGGACTATTAATTTGTAGCTAGAATTTGTTAACTTCACTTGAAGAATAAAAATTGGTGAATTTGTGTTTTTTTTTTCCAAATTAAATTATGCGCATTTATGATTTAAAAATACTTACCTCATACATGGAATAATGCCTTATTTGATAGAACAATATTTCACGTATGGATATAACCTTCGATGCTATAACAAAAAGGTAGGTAAATAATGTATTAGGAACCAAACTATGGTAATACACATCAATCCTCCAGTTACCATGTATAGAGCGATTAAGGAAATGAGTAAAAGAATTTCTTATTTACAGCGTGTTTAACCACACAAGCTGATAGTTCCATACACACCCACAATAACATCCACTATACATCATACATGGAATAATGTCTTATAAATTTGATAAAACAATATTTCACTTATGGATATGACCTTCGATGCTATAACAAAAAGGTAGGTAAATAATGTATTAAGAACCAAACTATGCATTATTTGAAGAAATTTGGTAGAGGACTATTAGATGTCACTACATACCAAATTTGGTAGCCCTAGGCCCAATGGTTATGGACAAGAAGATTTTTAAAGTTTTCACAAAATAGGCCTTATATAAGCAAATTTTCAATTTTGTGACCCCTGGGGCGGGGTCAAATTTGACCCCAGGGGCAAAATTTGAACAAATTTGAAAGAGGTTCACCCCAGGAACATTCCTGAGAAATTTCATCAGAATTGGACCAGTAGTTTAGGAGAAGAAGATGTNTATTAATATGAAAGGATGTAATTAAATTTGAAAATATGAGTTGTTTGTACTTGATGATGATGGACTTGATACTACATGTAGATGTTCTATGCATAAAGATAGTGTTTTTTTTTTTACAAAAGCAGTCATAGGGATGATGAAAATATAATGACGATAAATATGTGATGAAAAGGTGCTACACTTACATATCTTAAATTACTTAAATGACTTAAATGTGTCATGATGAAGTAGATTTTATTGAGAACTTATTGTTGTTACAAATAAACATAGTATAATGATAGAAAAAGTTGTAAAATAAACATGTTTTGTTTTTTAAAAACTTAGTCGATTTTATTCGCACACACTTCTCCCTGATTTTCCAAACTTCTCCCTGTTTCAGAAAAAAAGGAGAAGTTACTTCTCCCTATTTTTAAGGCCTAGGGTAGTCCCTGCAGACGCACACACGACGGACACAGGACCATGACATAAGCCGTGGAGCTAAAAATTTGATTCACTGAACAATTAAAAGATTTTAATTGGAATCGGAACGGGGGTATTCCCACTGAACCCTCACATATCGCCTGATGCCATGTGCGCGCACTGCTCTTATGCTAGAATCTTTGATGATTTCATGCAACATTTTCTGAAAATGATGGGAAAGTGAAAGTGTTTGTTTTCAAGTGTTGTGTTACCACTAAAGAAGTGCAGTCGTCTGACGTCAGCTTTACTTTAATGAAGAGGATCAATAAAAGGTATGGAATATGGATAAATTTGTATTATTTAAGTTGAAGTAAGATATTGAAATACAATAATACCCGTTTTTCCTCAGTTTGGTTGTATTATAATATCTATTTTCAAGCATAGTAATAAAAATAAAATACTGAAATTGCATGCATGCAATGTCATCATGAGAGCCTTGTTCTTAATGTAAACAAAAAGATGGATATCAGGAGACGCTCTATACAAGGGAATAGTACCATATTATTTAGAGGATAATACATGGCTAAGCCGGGCAGGGCAGTGATAATCGGCCTGCAGGGAGCATAACGGCCAAGGGCTTTAGCCCGAGGGCCGTTTGCGACCTGGGGCCAATTATCACTGCCCGGCCCGGCTCAGCCGTGTTTTAACGTCTATATTATATATCTTACTTTTATACTAAATTATAGATGGGCACAGGTTTTGAGATTCTACTGTATTGTGTAATTATATTTTGTTCCTTTACTTATAATTATTACCGAACCAGCTTTCCGTACTTTTATTTTCATTCAACTGATTACGATATTTATGACGTATCTCGTGTGACATAATTTATGTGACGAAACACATGCTTAAAGCAAGACACTCTGGATTTTAGTGACAATAATTCGAACGTTGTGGCTTATTTAATAGTAAAATATTTATTTTAAAAAGCATAGAATGAATCCAAAACGTATTTGGGATTGTGTGTTTGTAATTTATAATGGAAAAATTCAAGAAGAATAAAATAAATCACTCCGAGCAGTCATTCGATTTCGTAAAATGTTTCAAAAAGTGTAGTTTGAAATAAATTTAAATAAAGGGATGCAAAAACAGAAAATGGAAGTGCATATCGTTGATATTTTATTATTATAAGCATAGGATTAAAGTTTTCATTGAGGTAAGAGTTTTATTTACTAAATGTTGATGTTGGATTACTCCTGTTAAACTTAAAGCTCAAATAGTTTCATCAATCTAATCAACAGTACAGTTAAACTTTCTGTTGCAATCGATATTTTGTCATTATTTCAATTCAGTGTGTGCTACGTTTAATTATCATTTTTAATTATTTAGTTGATTTATGGCTTAATTTTATTAATCACCATTGGAAAAGACTGAATGTGGACGCCATTTTGTTCAGTTGACGTTGCGCGATCCGATTCTGAGCCTTGCACGAGGGCCGATTATTTATAATGCCCACGCAATGGTAACAATGGCATGAAAAACTGTACAAATTTGTTACTATATATAGTAAGGTATGTATTATTACTATATATATTTCCATGAATTAGCAGAATTACCTGACAAGTTATATTGCAATTTGTAGATCCAGCAAACCATGACGTAACAGATCTGTAGTTTATTTGAAATTAAGGAAATAATAAGAAAATAAAGATAATAAAAGAAAGATGTGTGGTTGAATGGCTCTGAAGTAGTGTAGATTTTGAGACAGTACATGTCAAAAGTGTTGTTTTTTTATACTAGAAATGGGATGGCCAGCCCCCACCCCCCCCCCCCCCC